>SSHR01000324.1:0-27952 GCA_006518225.1 Fusarium neocosmosporiellum | reverse complement strand
TAACCGACCCGGTCACGTGTCCGACAGAAGGTGTCGTCACGTGGTCGCTATCGATAAGCTCAGCAGCACAATGAGATCAGAAAACTTGTGGTAAACACTCCAACTTCAGGGTCTCTAATTGTGTTGAAATATAATTACATTTGTGTGTGCATCCTCTAGGGCCTTTTCTGTTTCTATTACTTCTTCTCTTAACACTTGTCAAGCGTTGTATCGCCTATGCTCAAACATATCTCATTCCACACAATAAAACCCACGAGATGTTTTGCCCAGGGACCATTTGATATCTACATCACAAATAAAACTAATCTCGATCCTGAGCTGGAGAATCGAGTAATTAGCCCTGAATAATTCTATATCAAATCGAAAACCCAATATTCCATACCAGCTCCCCAGTCACTCATTGCGGCATCATGCGTCCATCTCATCTAATTGTGTCATATTACCCTACAGCGACGGATCTCTCAGATCAACCAAAGCTGCCCTCGAGCTACAGACGCTTTGCGTCATTTCCCAAGGATTCCACCAGAGTCTCCCAGAGTCAGGTTGTCCATGATCGTCCCCTCTAATCCTCCATTGTGTCATCCATGGGCACGCATTTCAACTTCAAACCTGACGTAGATGGCACTCAGTCCAACACTCACAGCATTCACTCGGATTGACAACCCAGCTGAAACTACGCAATTGCCATGGACATCTTGCAGATGCTCGAGATCATGTGCCGAGAAAACGGGACCGGATGAAGGGCAGCCGCGCCACTGCAAAATTCATTGTTGGCATCCTCTCAGCTGGCTAGGCCCTGCGATCTCGCCCAACCTGGTTGATGGTTCTCGATCGTTCAACAACACAGACAGCTGGCTCTAGAACACTGAAAAGGATCGTCTAGAATTTCGTCACGATCATCTCTCACCGTCTCTTGGTCTCTCTAGCCGTAGGGCGATCGTGTAGAGCCGCCGATCTTTGGCATAGTGACATACCCGTAGATACAGATCAGCCACATGGCAAAGCAAGACGGTCGATGAGCCGGACACTGTTTAACCAGCAGAATCAACAAGCTTGATGTAGTCTTCTGCCCAAACTGATCGGCCAACTTTGATCACAGTCTCCTGTTGACTGCGAGATAATCTCGCAGAGTCTATCCGCGGGCTATCAGCTCCGGCCAGAAGGCGCCACTCATTCTACGCTGCAAAAAGAAAACAGTATTGGAGCTAACTAACCAATGGCCAGTGCCTAGCCCGGCTTCGTGGGCGAGTCCAGCCCCGTGTACTTGCGGGTAAGACCGGCGAGTCAAGGCCAGACGCCACAGGAACACTGGAATTTACCCCTGCCGAAGGGTGGAGGAGAAGATGGGTTTGTGGCTTTGCGGTAGCGGCCGACAGCATAGCGTCCAATCACAAGGGGGAATCTAGAAAAATGGATTGGCCGTTGGGCTGTGGAGGCTGAATAAGGGGGCATTACTCTTGGCATTTTGTTCCTTTTCTATGCTTAGAACCCCGCTTGCCCCTGAGTTGTGCAAAAGCCGGTACTTGATCTGAAGCCATTATTGATTCTTCTCTGCTCCACGAGCAGCTGAGGATAAGGCCACCAACGGTCAGAGACAATGTCAAACAGGAGAAGAAGTGGGAGTGGCGGGTTACCTTGAAACCATGTGTTTGACCCGCCCCGGAGATGTCTAGCAGCTAGAGAGGCTCTCCCCTGGCATCTGAGAAGCCACAGCTTGGTACGGATATTGTTTGGCGGGCTGCAGCTGTGCCCATCACTCACGAACGGCCTCGTCGGCGAACACGTCGGGTGACGATGAGTCGATCAACGTCCAGACCGACAGAAGCTATCAAAGGGCTATTGGAGCTACCGGGAGCGCTACAAAACCAGCGCCAGCACATTGTCTGACATACGTAGCAAGCGTGAGCGCCTTGGGCTCATAGCGGGTCCTCGGTCCCTCATGCCAAGAGGCGTATGGTTGGAGCGACAGGCCGGAGCGCGCTATTGCTTGGCTACTCGAGCCACCAGAGCAGCTCCAGCGACTTTCACGTCAAGGCGAGGGACCTCGGCCGCCAGTCTGGATTCGCTGGGAAGTGGTTAGGCAGTCGGCGTGAGTGCGGGATGACCAATCGGCAGCGATAGCAGACGAGGCTAGCAGGGGGATCGCAAAGGCCCCAGCAGATTCCGAAGCTATCGAGACGATACAGTGACAGGGCGTGGTGTGGCGCGTACGGCCTCGATAGATCGCTGAATGAGGCCAACATGCATAATATGCATAAAAATGACAGCCAAGGCTCGGCTCTCGGGCGGGAATGGTAACGCTGGGATCATTCAGCCCTGAGCAGAGACGCCACGTGCCTGGCCAGTATCGACGCCTCGTCCCTGATGTGGTTAGCGGTTTGTGGGGGCTGTACCTCCTTTTCCAAAACGGCGGAACAAACACCCCGGCCAGCCAAGCATCACCCTCGATTTAGCGAATGCTGTGCATACCCAGACTTGTTGGGCTGAGAGCTTGGCCAGTTGGAGAAGCACTTTGTGTCATGATCTGCAGCCGTCGGGCCATCAGGCGTTTGTTGTGAAGGAAAGGAGATGAGAGGGACTTGGGAGAGGAAAAGGAGACGCCGTGGATAGGGGGCAAAACATTATTGGTTTCGAGGTCTCTTCGCTGTGCAAGAGATCTCGACCATCAGCTCCTGGTGAGATTCTACCGTAGCATCCAGGGCTGAACACGACCCTGAATCTCCGAAGCCCCAGCCCCTCTCTCCCAGAAGCTTGGGTCTGTTGTTCTCGATTGATGCATACCCCGTCGACACTAGTACTCCATGAAGCTATTGGCATGATCACCCTTGCTTGGGCCTCGCCCTGGGACCGAGCTCCTGCAGCCGACGGTTATCGGTGGTCCTGGGGTCACACAATGGGGAAGGTGCCGGTCGAGATCTCGTTCGTGGCGAGCTGATATTTGGGGGATGAGCTGCGGATCCTCTTGGACCAGACCCTTGGTTCGGGAAGCCGGCATTTGACCGGGGCCAAGCAAGGGCCAAGATAGGGTCAGTCCCTTGGCTGTGATGTCCAGGATCGTCCCCAGCATGATGTAGGTGTATGTAGGCTGGTGTCATTGCTCTGAGCCAATCGACGCATCATCAGGGTTCTCTGGGAGGACTGTGCCGTCTCCATCTGACTGAGATGTCTCTCCCCATCCTCATGGATCATGACAATTTTGTCTCATCCTTAATCGAGCCCTATAGAACCGCAACTGTGCACTCTGTAGACTGGCAAAGTAAACAATCAACTGCGGTCAGGCCTAGATTTCAATAGCGTTTACTGGTGTGCAGACATGGTTTGCTTTCTTCCAGACCCAAATCTCAGCTTCATTCTGGCCGACTTCCGCATGACACGAAAGAAGCAAACTTGAAATTCACGCGGATTTCCCTGGCGAATCAGATCAGCCCCTACGAGATTGGTAGAGCACCAAGGGTGTCTGTGGCGCCTTTTCACCTCATTGCTTCTTTCCCCCCTCTAGCTTCCGCTAGCTAGACGTTGCCAACCTTATTAGCCTCCCTCACAACGTCCCGGCGCTTCGGGCCACCAGGAGGTTCTAGGTTTGGGTCACTATCGCTGGGGCTAACGCCAAGCTATCGAAAGAGGCTGGGTTATTTGGGAACGGTTTCCGAATCCAGCTCATGCCCGCAGGTGAGGCTTCTGCCAATCCCTTCTCGAGCTCACTGAGCTGCGAGCGACAATCGCCAGGCGCCACCGCAGAGCTCTCTGCACCGAGCGGGCTGGATCGCCATGAGCTGGCGCTTCCAGCATGGTCTAGTCTCGGGCACAGAGAGAAGCAATCCCCGCCGAGCTAGTTGCATCACTCGGGGTCTAGATCGTCAGAAGCAATTGTCGCCTCACGATTGTCGCCCTTTGGCTGGGAAAGGGGCGTAGATGGACGTCAACTAGATGGAGGATCTATCTGTTGCATACAGCTTCAAACTTGTATAAGAAGCCCGTCTCCTTCCCACTCATCTCAACTCTTCAGGCAACAAGCTTCATTCAATCATTGATTAACAGACACCAGCAGCTCTTCTCTGGTCTCACAAGGCATCTGCCCTTGCCAATTCTTTGTTTCCCCCCGACTCTCTCTCCTGAACATTCACCATGTTGTTCAAGGCTGTCTCTCTCAACCTGCTCCTGACCCTCGGGTCTGTGGCCGCTTCGTCCCTCAGCGAGCGTGCCCCCGCCGCTCTCGAGGCCCGCGTCACCTGCGGTGCCAACACCGTCAAGATCCTCAACAAGTGCTACTGCAAGAGCATTGCCTTCAAGATGGATGCCAGCGGTAACTGTGGCTGTGACACTGGCTACAAGGTGTCCGGCCTCCTCTGTGTCGCCGACTGCCCCAGCACCGCCTACGTGAACTGGAAGAACGAGTGCGCTTGCCGCAAGAACTACCTCAAGTTCAAGGACAACACCTGCAAGTGTGACAAGGACTATCAGACCGACGACGGCACCAAGTGTACCGACATCTGCCCCGGCCCTCACAACAACTGGGTCAGCGGCACCACCTGCGAGTGCGACGAGCACTTCATCCCTGCTACTGCTCCCGATACCGGCTGTGTTCGCGACTGCTCCAACGGTGCTACTCCCAACAGCGACTCGACTGCCTGCGAGTGTCTTGCCGACAACACCCAGCTCAAGGCCAACAACAAGGAGTGCGAGTGTGTCGACGACTACGTCCCTGGTACCGGTTCCGACGCTGGAACCTGTGTTGCCAAGTGCTTCAACGGTGCTACTCCTCTCGCTGACCACAGTGGCTGTGAGTGCCTGGCTCCCCACTTCAAGCTTAAGGATGGTAACCGGGAGTGCGAGTGTGAGGATGACTACATCCCTGGCACTGGCTCTGACGCTGGAACCTGTGTCCCTCTTTGCTCCAACGGCGCTACCCCCAAGGCTGACCACTCTGGTTGCGAGTGCCTGGCTCCTCACTTCAAGCTCAAGACTGGTGGCCGGGAGTGCGAGTGCGCGGATGATTACATCCCTGGCACTGGCTCTGACGCTGGAACTTGCGTCCCTCTGTGCTCCAACGGTGCTACTCCCAAGGCTGACCACTCTGGCTGCGAGTGCCTGGACACCAACTCCCACCTCGTCAACGACGACCGCGAGTGTGCCTGCAACGCCAAGTACACCCCCGGCTCTGGTAGCCAGGCCGATGTCTGCATCCCCGACTGCTCCAACGGTGCTACCCCCAAGGCCGACCTCTCCGGCTGCAAGTGTGACGACACCAACGCTCAGCTCAAGGCCAACGACCAGGAGTGCGAGTGCAAGTCTCTCTTCAAGCCCGGTACTGGTTCTGATGCCGGCTCTTGCGTTCCTGACTGTGGTACTGCTACTCCCAAGGCCGACAAGTCTGGCTGCGAGTGCAACAACCTCCACTTCCAGCTCAAGACCAACAACGTTGACTGCGAGTGTACTCCTCCCTTCGTTCCTGGCACCGGCGCCAACTCTGACAAGTGTGTCCCTGTCTGCGTTGCCCCTGCTACTCTGAAGGCCGACGGAAGCGGTTGCCAGTGCCCTAGCCACGCCCACCTGAAGACTGGCAACCTTGAGTGCGAGTGCGACACCGACTACATCCCTACCACCAAGCCCAACAAGCAGCCCGCCTGTGTCTTCAACTGCGGCCCCGCCAAGCTCAAGACCACCTTCGACGGCTGCATCTGCGACAAGCCCAACACTGAGTTCAAGGATGCCACCCAGGGCTGCGGCTGCAAGGCTGGTTACACTGGTCTCTCCCGATTCGGCTGTGTCTCTGACTGCGGTACCACCGAGGCCAAGTGGAACAGCGCCAAGTCTGCCTGCATCTGCAACGTCAAGGCCTACAAGTACACCCTTGATGCCAACACCAACACTGGCAGCTGCGCTTGCGAGAAGTCCTCCGATGTCTACGAGGAGGGTGACGGTGTCTGCCACGAGCCCTGCGGCAACGATGCCGACTGGAACAGGAAGTCCCGCGCCTGCATCTGCCGCAAGAAGGGCATGCAGTTCAACAACGGCAACTGTGCTTGCCCCAAGCCCGACGAGCAGAAGTGGAACGGCTCCAAGTGTGTTCCCGACTGCGGTGATGACGCCCAGTACGACAACAAGCAGGCTCGCTGCGTCTGCCTCAAGAGGGGCCAGAAGTGGGCTAACAAGGTCTGCGCTTGCGACGCTGGCTTCACCTGGAAGAACCAGCAGAAGGGCTGCGTCGCCAACCCTTAAGAGATCTCTTTTGCGAGAGCGACTCCTCATCTGGGATTTTGACGGCCCACATTCATTAAAATGTCATGCTTCATGTTGATGTCTACCTTCAATTCTTGTCTTGGTTGAGTTACTGAGAAGGAACTGGATGGTTTCTTCGACTCACAGTACATAGTCTACACTCACTACTAAGAGCTATATTTACTTGCTAATTTACATTTTTGTGTTTTTGGAATCTCTGTCTCCCTCCTCTGCGCCCTTGTGATTGACACTATTTCTCCAACTTTGTGAAGCTGTTATGAGTAGGCCTTCCTGCAAGTGAAAGACGCCTCTCATTCATGCCCTTGCCTGATGGCCCATTCGACTCTGTTTGGCCTGCACTTGTAGCTTCCCTCGGGGCATTACTAATTACCTAGAGACATTGTGTATGATAAGGAGCGTAGCTCCAGTTTTCTATTTCTCCAACAGTGCAGCGACTGAGGCGAGTGTTACCAATTGAAACTGGGAATGACAAACAGCACTGATCGTAACGGCTCATCCTCCCAGTAGCCTCACTGTCGAGTTGAGTACTCTCTTCTATGATAGCTCACTTGCATTTACCTTGGCTCCCTTGACCTCGTTCATGGCCAGTAGTTGGAATCGACGAGAGCTGTGATGGTAGTGAATGGCGGCAACCTTTGTTCTTGAGCGGAATATTTATTGATGTATTTTTGGTATTAAACTCCAACTCAACACTAGTCACCTAGAAGTTGTGAGTCTTGTCAAAGCTGCCGCCTATCATAACCTCCTCCTCTATACACCATACGTAAACTCTCGATACTTCTTCTGGTAGTAGTACGTCGCCAGTCCTCCGGCGGCACCAAGGGCCAGTGGAATCGGCGCCCTGCCTCCCGTCTTGATTATCCGGGGGATAGCAGACCCAGTAAGAAGGATGCTGTTTCCGAGGGCAAGCTCGGCGCCATAATCCTTGTTGGTCTTGAGGAGGTAGCCTAGGGCGTAGTGGTGAGTAAGTAGGCGGCCAATTGCCGACTTTTAAGGAGGTTTTCATACCGGCATAGGCATAAGAAACACCCAATCCTAGTCCCGCGACAAGAGAAGGCGTTGAACGGGTTCGCAGGTAGCCGGCGGTTCCGCCAGCCGCCACTACAGTTCGAAGCCAAGATCAGCCGAGGATACCCAGCAATTGACACATACTGAGACTTACAAAGACCGGCAAGGGTAAAGGAAGGGTGTTCGGCCATGGTTCAGACTTCAATGGCACTCAACGGCACTTCAATGGCTTCCAGAAGGTTGTTGCGTGATGGAAACGTTGGGCCAGCAATGGGAGATTGACGCGATCATTGAGGGCTGACTAAGGATGACGGGATTCGGACCTCGGGGTTGGAAAAAGTCCGAGCTTGATAAGATCCGGTTGGCTCCGGAGAAAAGTAGGTCGATGTGATTGGATATAGACAACGGTTAACGCTCTAACAGCTAATGCTCCAATCTGGCGATCTCATGTTCGAGCCTTAACATCGCGACAGTGGTCTTGGATGTGACGACCCTCGATGCGGAGCTTGTGGATGGTTCACTTTTTAGTTGAGAAGCTTGGCTCATGAATTACAGTCTGGATTGGGCGGCCGCTTTATTTGATGAGAGTATTTTGCCGCCTCCGAGGCGGAAGAAGTTCACATCAACCACACCATTGTCCTTGAACCGGCCAAGGATTAACAGTACGCTCAGTTTTAGAGACGTCTGTGTTTCATTACACATGCCACTGATCTCTATAATCTATTGATAAATATGAGAGTGCTTGATGATGGTCCAGCTCAAAAGCCCACCAGGTGAATTTCCTTCACCATCCCTCATCCAAGACGGTCAGTCCCTCATATCCCTGCCTCACGACTTCAGTGTCGACGAAAAACACAGCAATCGCCTTGGCCCCTTCATGTTGACTGCTGTTTTCCCCGACCGTATGATGGCAGCCGGGCTGCTCGATGAAGCTTTCCCCAACTTCGTACACCCTCGGTGGATTGCCATTCATGCCACTCAAAATGTGACCCTCGGTTACAAGAGCCATAACTGTAGCCCCACCATGGCGATGGGGAGGCGTAGAGCCATTTGGGGGGTACTCAAGCTCGAGAGCGACGATGGACTTTCCAGGTGCGCTTTTGAGCTCGTAGTCATAGAGAACTCGGATGATCTCCCGTGGCCGAGTCCTATGAGGCACGCTGAGTCAATGCACACACGATGATGTACCAATTGCAACCTACTGGGTTTCTTTGGCTTTGAATTCCATTTTAGGATGTCGGAGGAGAGTCCAGGCAATGGGATGAGCATGTTGAGAATTTGATCAACGACGATTATGCCTAGGGGTAACCCCTATTTATTCTTCCCGACAATGAGCATTGCTGAAAGATATTCATGATATGATGTCCAATGTTCCTCTTCCATCTCAAACCATTGGAAACGAGTATCCGGGTGGAAGTCGATATCGAGTCGGGAATCCGTTAAGACTATACAAACGGAATGTTGAGTTGTTCGGGGAATCTCCACCTCGATTCCCGATTCCCCGTATAAACGGATTCCCGATACTCTGCCCGGTGCGCTGAGACGGCTGACCGGGAACCTAGTAAACAGTGGCATCTTCGGGAACCGGGTGGCTTGTAATCTATTGGTGCGCGCTATTTAAATCATGCTTCTTGATAATCGCTAGTATCAAGTCATCATTCCTCCCATATTCTACCAAGAGCCACCATCAACCATCACCACGATGAAAGGCGTTCAAATCCTGGGCGACAAGTCATGCCCCAAAATTGTCACCAATTACTCTCTGAAAACCCCTGAACCTGAAAATGACGATATTCTTGTCCAAGTCTATGCTGCCGGAATCACTGGCGACGAAGTTCTATGGCCTGAAGTCTATAACACCCCAACTCGAATCCCAGGTCATGACATTTCTGGCGTCATCTCTGCGTTTGGCCCTGGCTATAAAGGGCCTTTGAAGATTGGCCATGAAGTTTTTGCATTCTTGGATGCAGATCGAGGTCAAGGTCAAGCTCAATACGTCATTTGCTCCCCCGACGAAGTTTCCCCGAAGCCAGCATCGATCTCCCATGCAGAGGCGGCTGCGCTGCCGATTCCGGTTCTGACAGCCTGGGAGGCAATGGCTGAGCACGGAAGAGTTCGGCCTGATATGAAAGTCCTCGTCACTGGGGCGTCAGGTGCAGTTGGGATACTGTTCGTCCAGTTTGTCAAGCAGGTGGTGGGAGCCCACATTATTGCCCTGGCCGCAGCCCGACACCATCCAGCTCTCACGCAGCTTGGCGCAAGCGAAGCAGTGGACTACAATACTCCAAACTGGGAAAGATCAATCTCAGATGTAGATGTTGTCTTTGATACTGTCGGAAGAGACATCTTGGCAAAGACTTGGGAGGTTGTCAAGGAGAACGGTGTCATTGTGACGGTTGGAGATCCGCCGCCGCCCTGGGCCTTTGGGCAGGGAACAGCTGCCGAGTCTGTCGGGAATCCAGGCGTAAGGTATCTGCATTTCATCGTTTCTGCCAGCGCTGAGAGACTGCGGAAGGCATCGGAAATGATTGATGGCGGGCGTATCAAGGCATTGGCCGTAAAGGCTTTCCCGTTCCACGAGGCAGAACAGGCTTGGTTATATGCCCAGCAGAGGAATCGAGGACACAAGGTCGTGATTGAGTTTGAGGATGATAGTCATGATGTATTGGCACCGAAGGAGTAAGAGGAGTGCGAACCATACCTTGGCCAGTGTCGGACTGCTAGATTGTGTGGTCAGTTGTAATATATTGCTTCTTGTCTGCGATCCTGTGTGAGCTGTGAGTACCTCGACAAGCTTCTGAAAAGGCTTAACATATAGTGCTGAGTACTCACTGATAAGAGGCCTCACTGAATCCAAAGCCTTTCGCGGACGGGATTTGCGTGCAGGAATAGACAATATGCAAGAGATGCATCAGCGCACGACGATGCGTCAAGACCGGCGGGCTGTTATCATTACTGCCCTGTCCACCATGACATATCTGCGGCGAAATCACTAGAACTATACCATCCACATACTGTATCCATATTCCCAAGAGATGCCAGAATATCATCGTCACTGCTCAGTTGTCCGCCTTCAGAGCCAAGCGTCTCCTGCCCCTCGCCGCCAGAGAGACTCGGTACTCCAGTTGACTGGGGAGTGCTGCTCTTTGTAGTTTTTGGCCATAGCCCAAGCACATGCCGTGCAATCATCTGGATCTCTCGCACATTCCTCGCTGTTCTGGGCCATACCTCTCCCAATGCTTTCAAGCACCCGATGGTCATGCGAATCTGATCTCTTGCTATCGCGAGCTCCTTCCCCTTGTGTAGGAAGTTGCACGCCGAGAGTAGAGCCAACGTGCCTTCGCTCACCATGCAGGTGATAAAGGGAGTGTGGTTGAAAGGTCGAGCCGGCAACGCGAGGAGACGTATCTGAGCTTCTACTGATCTCAGGACGCGTATTGTGTGTACGTTTATCAGATCTGGAGTAAGGGAGTCGGCAGGAGGATCCCGGGCGCAGCTTGAGACGCTCTCAATGGCGTTGAATCTAAGGTCTGACAGAGGTCGGTGTAGGCCGACAGTTGCACTGAAAGAGTCAGTCTTCTGTACCTATCTGCATTTTCCAAGGCGCCAAGAGCAGAGCTACAATGGGAGACTTACACATGAATAACCAAATGCGCTTGAAACATGAGCTCATCAATGATTCCAGTCTTGGAGATGACTTGTTTATCATCTTTGGGTAGTAATAGGAGCCACGCATCAACCACCGAGTCGGCAGCTTCAATGACTTGTGTTGAGGCTTCCTTGATAGCAACCTTTGGTGCTATCGAGATTGCCAATGCTGCACATCGTACGGCGCCAATGAGGTATGCAAAGGAAGAGAACGACGTGTCGTCAGAAGCGAACTCACGACAGTCGAACTCTTCCAGCGTCTTGGGTTCGGGGATTTCCTGTCCAAGTCTTAGCAAGAGTTGCATCCCGTTATCACAATAAAGACAGCGGCATTCATCACTTACCTCTGATTCATACTCGGATTCTTCGCAAGGCAGTTCAACGGTAGCCTCAACATCTAGTGTCGCAAAATTCATGGCGCCCAACGTGCCCGCGTAAAAGGCATCGACAATGAACAGCATCCACCATGTCCGTCTCCAACACTCTACCAACACTGGATCTTGACATCCGTTCTCCGTGGCGAACTCTTGACGGGACATTCCAAGTTGCAAGGCAAGCTGAATGGCAGCGTCCATTTCCCGTTTTGCGTCTTCTTTGTATCCATGCCAGAATAGCACTATTGAGTACAAGAGTCGGCATTGTACCATGACCGGGTCGTTTGGTGACGCCTCTAAGAAACAGATCTCGACAAAGTCCTTGAATGAGGTGGACCACTGCTTGGAGTCGTAGAGATGGCCGACGAACCGTACGACAGCGACCAATGGTTTGAAGCTGGCCTCTCTGCTTGGGTTTTGGGAAAGCTTGATCAAGTATCTTTTGGGTAGGATGAAAGGATGAAACCTGTGGAAGTCCTTGTAGTACAGGTTAACGAGAGCATCATTCTCGATGTCCTGGACTTGGACCTGGGGTGTTACTGGGGGTGTTGGGCGAGAGAAGCCCTCACCAAGACCGAATCCACCTAATATGCCAGGATCATCAAGGATTCTAAACCCAGGTGATAACAATAGAGGCTCCGAATTCTGTCCGACTAGGGCCTGGGGCTGTGGGCTTTTTACTGGAGCTGGCTCAACGCTGCCTACAGACGGTAGACCCTCCGCCGCGGCGAGCCGTTGGCGCCGTTCTGCCAAGGCGGCGCGGTCGAGACCACCTCTGCGAGACCGGGCATAGAGACATTCCCTAGCGGCCTCAGCACATCGAGTGCATTCCGGTTTCTTGCCATCGCATTTGAGGTGACGGGAGCGACATGGCAGACACGCCAAAGAAGAGCGAGTGGCTCTGCTATTTCGAGCTGGGACGTCGCTGTTGGAAGAGCTCATGGGGCCGGGCTATGAGGTCATACGGTGTTGCTTTGGCCTGGATCCAGGTAATGTTGTTCAGCGTAGCGTAGCTTTGAAAGGTTCAAGTGCGGCAACGGCAACCCGGGTACTCGGGTATCCGATGGATACCCGGTCTCCACCGGCCGGAGCCCGGGATAATTGGTTGCCCGATTAGGCTATCTCCGGAGATGGAAAGGGTCTTGTTGAAGATGAACAACTCTGGGATAGAGTACAAGACAAGATTTTATAAAGGTTCAGGACAGCTTCATACAGATGGATCATCCAAATTGCGATACAAAGCCTTTAGTTCTAGCAATACTCTTATCACCATCACCTCTCAACACCCATCACCATGCCAAGCAAGATTGTCATTGTCGGCGCTGGCTTTGCTGGCGTCTGGAGCGCTCTCTCAGCTCAGCGTCTCATCAACCTCAAGGGCAAAGAAAATGTCGTCGAGATTCTTGTCATTTCCCCGGAGCCATCCTTGGTCATGCGTCCAAGACTTTACGAAGCCGACGCCGCCGGCATGCGCCATCCGCTCGGCGATCTATTCAGCTCCGCCGGCATCAAGTTCTTACAAGGAACTGTCGATACCATTCAGACCGAAACACACACCGTCAAAGTTCGGACTGCTTCTGGCGGCGAGGACAGTGTGCAGTATGACCGACTCATCCTCGCGGCCGGTAGCGCAGTCGTGAGACCCCAGAGCGTCACGGGGCTAGAAGAACATGCATTCGATATTGACACTCTGACCTCGGCTGTCAAACTTGAATCCCACCTCGAGAGTCTTACATCGCTTCCGCCAAGCCCAGCTCGTGATACCATCGTCGTGTGCGGTGGCGGCTTCACCGGCATCGAGCTTGCAGCCGAACTGCCAAAGCGGCTTACCCAGCTTAAAGACGCCCGTATTGTTCTGGTTGAAAGCGCAGCTCAAGTTGGCCCGGAACTCGGGCCTGGCCCGCGTCCCACCATTCTCAAGGCCTTGAAAGACCTCAACGTTGAGATCAAGCTCGAATCTCCAGTTGCAGCTGTTGACTCCAAGGGTGTAACTCTGGCTTCTGGCGAGCGTATTGAGAGTTTGACGCCCATCTGGACTGCAGGCCAGAGAGCTACGCCTCTCACAATGCAGATCCCTGGGGCCAAAGACTCGCTTTCCCGTCTTCACGTCGACGAAAACCTCCGTGTTCCGTCTAGCGAGGACGTTTTCGCCACAGGGGACGCCGCCTATGCGCTTGCCGATACAAAGGGCCATTATGCCTTGATGTCTTGCCAGCATGCGCTTGCACTCGGCCGTGTGTCGGGCCACAATGCTGCAGCAGACCTGCTCAACGAGCCCAAGGTGGCATATTCGCAGCCTGGCTACAATTGCTGCCTCGACCTTGGAGGCTGGGGTGCGGTGATTTCTAGAGGCTGGGAGAGAGACGAGCAGATCACCGGAGACCTAGCGAAACGAGGCAAGACGCATATCAACCAGAAGGTCATCTACCCTCCTGAGAATGTGGACGATGCCATCTTTGCGGCAGACCCTGCTACGCCGACCGGGGATGCGCATTTCAAGATTCTTCTTGAAGCTGTGGCCTAGGCGGCCTACGTATGAGTCACATTTCCAAAGTGCCCCCATCTTGTGTTAGAGTTGGACATTCATTCAAATAGATCCAGATAGACAGACTAACTAGACGCTCACTACTATGCATAAATTGTCTCTTTCCAAGACACAAATAAGTCTCTTAGACTCGATATGCCCCTTGTATATCGTCTAACTCCTGACATTAAAAGTGTGGGAGTGAATGTTGATCGTGGTCACCTCCCAGGTCTTACCGCCGTCAGTTGTATGCAATCCCGAGGAGTCGGCCTCGTTGATGCCCAGTGTGTTACCAAATGACTTGTCGGCCTCGTTCAAAATGATAGTTGTGTCGAGGTATTCTGGCCTCCGTTAGCTACACCTACTGTAAGGATCACTGCCAGGAACTTACGATGGGCGCCTACCGTGCCGACGCAAGCATCGTCTTGACACTCAACCGCGGTGCCCCAGCCCTCAGCATGGCCAGAGGCTATATCGTGTTAGTAGTTTAGACATTCAGGCCAATATTTGTTACCTACAAGTTGAGAGGGACGAGATAACAGAGCCACCAACTGTGACGGTCTGGTCGTATTTGCCGGTAGAGTCATTGTAGACGTCTAGCATCATATTAACATCATAGCGATGGGTAAAGGGTCGAGCTGAACCCACAGTGAATGGTGAGTTTGGTGCCAGCCTTGGCTGGAACTTGCTTGCCACCGAGTTGTTCTCCTACTTGAATCAGTCCTGAGTTCCCTTATCAAGATATACGCTACTGTAAGTTACAGTACCTTGCAGTGTGCTGGCCCATGTGCACCATTGTCCAGCGCTTGCGCCACATTCCCTAGATCCAAGTCAGTTGTTCCGCTCGCTACCCAGACATTCTCGGGTCTTTCACTAACCGCTTGGGGTCTGAAAACGCAACGGCTAGAGCCTGGATAAGATCACCACCACTTGTCCCCATGCCGGGCCACAGGGCAAGGCGGTCCTTGGGAGGGTTGGGAACCTTGGGCAAGACAAGTGTCGTGGTGGCTTCGCGGATCCATGACTTCGTTGGGCCCAGAGAGAATGCAGGACCGAAGCCGACAATGTTCTGGCAACTTGCCAGCTGGAGGAGGCTGAGAAGGCCGAGAGACTTTGAAAACTGCATGATGGTTTGGGTGATGTGGAGTTGTTTTTGGTAGACTATTGTTGCTAATTTTGAGAGTGGTGAACAGGTATGGAGGAACTCACTTGATATATCTATATGCCTTCAAGATGCGTCGGTTCCAATTTACGAGGCGGAGAATCACCACATAATATTCCACCTATCAAGTCCCAGTGCGCATAGTTGTTTCATACCACCCTCGGTGGGGTACCCTCCGTGTTAATAAGTCAAGTGCCGATATTCCGATCAGTCTGGTGTTTTGATGAACCCTGATCGACTCCTGTTACAGGTTGTTTCCCCGGTTTTGGAAGCGGCACAAGCTCCGGTGCCGAAAGAGGTGAAGTAGCACCTGTAATCTTGGGTTCTGACGTTTCAAGATCCATGAGCCCTTTTGATGGTCTGTTTGTCAGTTGAGGCCCAGGCAAACGACATTGTCCGAAGAATCGGTGTCGAAACTCACGGCGTTGCCACGAATCAGAGACGGCCTCCTGGCCAGGCTGGTGGAGCCGTTTACCAGTGGAAAAACATCGTATTCTCGTTTGAGATTTGTGTAGCATTGGGCCAACTAATATGGCCCTGTCCCTTGTTCTGGCAAGGTACTTTTGCCATCATGTAGCCACCGATGATAAGGAGAGAGGATTGACAACGGCATCGGAGAGCGCACAACAGTCATTCATTGTAATTCTAAGACTATTTTGAGCAAAGTGCATTTGACTCGAGATGAAGGGAATACTTGGCGTGGACGAGCACTTCAGCGAGGACTCACCTATCTCCCACGAACAGATCCTAGTGATAACAACACCCCGGTATTTGTCCCGCCCCGGAGGTTTGTGGTCCGAGTACGGTAACACTGCTTGGGATGGTCTAGCCTGGGCTCATCTGTAAAGAAACGAAATGCTCTGAATGGACACCAATAATCAGCCATGGCATTCTCACTATGGTAAACGCAGGATTCTGTTCCAAACTGGTCTGCGGGATTTTGACATTCGCTTCTTCTGTAAGTCATGGACGTACTGAGACAATTGCGCACTCGCCTCTTCCTGGCCTTCATTTGTGTCTGCTACTTGGGTGTGCTGTGGCTGGCCTCGTGTTGGTCAAGCGACGACGCGTATTTTACGCATGCCACATGACACCTGATCCATCAAACGCAACTTCAGCCAGCCAGCCAGAAGATACTGCGCCTATCGCCGGTGAATATGACGAAACTTTGGGTCGCTACAGCATGGTCCAGTCTCACTCTGGGTTCCAGCCCTAGACTGGGCCCCAAACAAGGTTGTTCGAGAAACATTACACTCAGAAGTTGATGCATTCTAAGAAATGCAGATCAAAGATGGGCGCAGTTCCTGTTTCATCAAACACTTACGCGTCTGTCTCTATTTCTGGTACAAAGAAGTTCAGCCGTTGTCTGTCCCAGCCACCAAAATGTCACTACGTAACGGGCTGCGTAATCTACTGCATGAGCTGACTACCCAATCGTAAAGAGGCTTATTCGGATCTTCTTAGATGCGAGTCTAGTCCAATCGGCATCAAGATGCTGTCAACGGGCTGGGGCTTTTCTCCAATAAGAGGCTAATTAATTACCCCGAAGCCCGACTTGCAAGGCACAATGTTTCATGCTGGCTGAAGAGAGCCTCACGTAGTTTAATCGAAAATTTGAGAGGAAAGAGCACTTCTTCAGTATAGCTAGAGATTCTAGAGAATGGGATAAAGGCTCGCAGATGTCCCCTTGGACTCGGCCATCATACTGCATCAATCCAACGCTACGAAATCTTTTCATTGGACTTGTTGAACCCTTTGCAGCCTTCTCAACTCATTATCCCATCATTCACCATGGTCAAATCAGATCGTCCTCCTGCTAATGCCTTTGTGGCTGTTGCTCGCAAGATCTACAACTCCATCGGCTTCTCCAAAGGCTACAACTTTGTCTTATTCTTCATCTTTGCAGGAGCATTGATGGGGTTCACCCTTGCCAGATTGCAGTATCTTGACTACGACGGGACCTTCTGTGGGAAAGACGGCCAAGCTGGCATTGGTGAATGCTACTTTTCTGGCAGAGGAACTCCCAGAATTGGTCTTTTGATGCATCTCGCCACGATCCTCCCCGCTGGACTGCTCGTGTGCTTCCAGTTTGTTCCAGCAATTCGACACAAAGCCATCCTCTTCCATCGAATCAATGGCTACATAGTTCTAGTGCTATCACTCGTTAGCACTGTTGGTGCTCTGATGGCCGCTAGACATGCGTTCGGAGGGGGCTTGGAAACTCAACTTGGAATTGGATTCGTGGGCATCGCATTCATTGCATGCTTACTCTTAGCGTGGATAAATATTAAGAGGCTACAGCTGGAACAACATCGAGCGTGGATGCTCCGGGGATGGTTCTACGTAAGTATGTCATGATCCACGAGTTGCTCACCATACTCACACATGTCAATCACAGGCTTCGAGCATCATCACCCTTCGAATCATCATGATTATCATGGCAGTCATTATCGGGTCGAGCAACGATTACTTTCAACCTAGGATGTGTGCCCAGATCGACTATGTTCTTGGAGAGTCCGACACAAGAGCAAACTACCCCGATTGCGACAGCTTCTATACAGGAAAGGATTTGGATAAGCAGGTTCTGGTCAAGGCTAATATGGGAGATGGAAGCTCTGATATGGAAGTTGGCGCTTCTCTTGGCCTTACCTTTGGGCCAGCACTGTGGTTGGCATTTGTTATCCACGCGATAGGGATTGAGGTTTATGTATGTTCTCATCTCCCTCGTCTCTGAGTGTAATCTGCACTCGACACACTGGATGACTGACCATCTTATAGCTGCGCCTAACGCCCATTGAGCATGAGAGATTGAGAAACATATCTTATCTCAGACAACAGGAGGCCGGGATGAATCATCCTGGAAGAGCTGGATTGACAGCCGACCGGCTTGGAGATTCTACAATTTGGAGGCCTATAGATTCCACGAGGGGACCTGATGAGGTTACACGACTGAACAAGTAACTCTCTGATGAGCGAAGTCAGCGGAATATCTGTAATTCAGGATAAAGGGTGGCCCCTCAGTAGGGGGCTGGGTCCAGATGAAATGTGAAGGAAGCCTTGGGGCCTTGTATGGTCTTGTCTCAGATGACGCACTTCTTGAGAGGACCCGATGGGAGCTGCAGTTTCAATCATTAAGCCGCTAATTGAGTAGAGTAGCCTTTTTATTCAGTTCCCTCCCTTCCCTCTTTTTCTCCTTATTCAACTTTTCCTCTGGTTAGTGCTCATAGCTCAGGTAGGCTCATCTACAATAGCCTGGCACAGTCATCCGGGGTCATCTCTTCACCCAGTCTTGACAAGCTCGCAAAGAACTGACAAAAATGGAAACTTCATCATCTACCGGCAGGCTTGTGCAGGAAATAAAGGCAAGGGTGGATGCTAGCTAGCACCACCTCAGCCTCTTGTTGTTACAGTAGCAGGGTGGAGGGTCTGCAAGTCGGCCTGGTGTGTAGCCACGTCGACCGTAAAGAGGTGAGTGCATAAATTTCAGTATCAGGACATTTAGTCCCATCTGGACGATGAGCCCAAGGCGATTAACTGTCCATGAACTCTGAAGTTGTCGATGGATGATGGATGCGTTCGGGGCACTTGGCCACTCGAAAAGTAGTCATTAGCACCACACTATAGGCGATATATCTGTCTAACTATAAGCCTATGATGCTACAGCTTGCCATGCTTATCGTCTCAGCCAGCAGGAAGTATGCAACGCATAACGCGGCAACATTTCCATGCCGACACTGTACGGGGTAGGTCTCTGCAGTTGTCATGCAACAGTGGACATCCTGCATATTCATGACTCGGCAGTCAAGAGTCTATAGGTTAAGTCTCTGGAATACTGTATTCTCAAACTAACGCATTGTGACTGGGTATACCCACGCCCGAGACCTGTACGAAGACCCTTCGGGAACTCGAGCTCATCCTTACGATCAATGATCGACACTCGAGAACAAATCACGATGAATTCATTCGCCTTTCAAGTCCCACAAGGCCTATTGTAAAGGCCCCGCACGTCCCCGGTTTTGTAAAGAGGGATGTTCCAGCTTAGACATGCATATGTTGTATCAGCAGCAGCACAGTTGTCTCTTATGCTGTCCAATGTTCAGTTTAAAACCTGGGGGCTGGCACCAACCCTACGATAGATGAGCGTTTGAAGTCCAAGTCTCAACGTCACCAGAGCACAAAATGCTGGTCAACACTAGTCTTGGAATCACTCTGGGTGAGCTCCAGGGCAGCCAAGCCTTGACCATTCTCATAAAGATCTTGGTTGTTAGCTATGTCTCCTACCTCATTCTATGGCTCGTCCATACTCTTTTCTTCTCCAGCCTGTGCAAGGTCCCAGGTCCTTTTCTCGCCAGACTGACTGGTCTGTGGGAGGTCAGGAAGGTGGTCACAGGAAACATACATGGGATCATGATTGACCTGCACAAGATACACGGTACCATACCATTCCTTCTCTGCTATTCTATTAAATGTGATTCAGTAAACACTAAGCCAGCTTGAGCCAGGCCCTATCGTGCAGATCGCGCCTAACCGATACGACTTCAACACGGCGGAAACTGTCAAGACCATCTACCGCATTGGCAACGCCTTTACCAAGTCTCGCTATTACGAACCATTCGGCACCCCTGATTTCCATAATCTGATGAACGCGCTGGACAACAAGGGCCATGCAACCTTGCGAAAGCAGATCGCGTCCCTATATACCATGTCGGCTTTGTTGTCTTACGAGCACTTGGTCGATGCCCAGACAATCATTCTAAAGGAAAAATTGCTAGCCTTTTCCAACAGTGGAGAAATCGTTGATCTCCCTCAGTTCCTCCAATTCTACGCTTTTGACGTTATTGGAACCATCACGGTGAATATCTCACGCTACGACACGTCCCCGAAGATCAAGCCCTAAACTGACATGCCTTCACTCTAGATTGGCAAGTCAATGGGTATGATGGAATCCAACACCGACATGTATGACACTTGTCGGGCTCTAGATGTAATGTGGCACTATATCGCAATCTTGGGACTCATTCCTGGCATACACTTACGGTATATGCAGCTCGCCAAACTTGTTGGCTTTACACCTCCAACAAAAGCCCTGGATTCGTTTATAGACACTCAGATCCACCAGTACACGGAGGCAATGGAACGCAAAGGCGGTGTTGGAGATGATGAAGATACCTTCCTGGCCAGAATGCTGAGGTTACAGGAACAAGGCAAAGCTACCAAGAAAGATACTCGACACTGCGTGACACTGCGTAACCATAAACATCGGCGCAGGTTCTGATACCACAGCCATCGGTATCAGCGCTATTGTCTACTATCTATACAGCAACCCACGCACTCTGAGTCGTCTCCGCGAAGAACTTGACGAGTTCGCCAAGGCAGGGGAGCTTTCAGATCCTGTGAGTTTCCAGCAAGCACAGAAGATGCCATACTTGCAGGCTGTCATCAAAGAAGCCCTGCGGCTTCATCCGGGCGTGGGTACGCAGCTCACGCGTGTCGTGCCCAAGGGGGGTGTCGTCATTGAAGGTCAATTCTTTCCCGAAGGAGTAAGTGAAAATCCCTTGTTCTCTTTACATGAGAATGCTAGAGAAAAGCCCAAAAAACCACAATCTGCTAACTAAATGGCCAGACGGAGGTGGGTGTCAATGGATGGGCTTTATACTACAACCAAGACGTCTTCGGAGATGATGCAAGCGAGTTCCGGCCGGAGCGGTGGCTACAACTCGGTGAAGATGTTAGAATTGCGGGATCTTTTGCGGTATGTGAGAATATCGGTCTTGGAAACTCACACGGACAAGAGGCTAATGTCAGTGCTCAACATCTAGTTCGGCGCCGGCCCCCGATCATGCATTGGCAAGAACGTTAGCATCCTGGAAATGTCCAAAGCCATTCCGCAGATCGTGCAAAACTTCGATATCGAACTTGAACCAAAAGGCGTGTCGTGGAAACACGAATGTTGGTGGTTTGTCAAACCAGAGTACAAGGCTCGGATTAAGCCAAGGGTAGGCTAGCCAGGCATCTTTGACCCAATTCGTTCTTTGTGAGTAGCTTCAGGAGGTATTACACCAATTGTCAGATCCAGGCACGGCATAGGTGGCGATAGGAACGATTTCAGAGCTTTTTAAATGGCAAGCATGCAATTAAAAAAGCATAGAAATGCCACACCGGTTTAAATGTGATTATTCCATCGATCATCAGACCAGCAAGTGAGCCGCTCCTTTTCCATGAATGTCATCAACAGTCAACTCTGGCGTGAGACTCTAATGCCGCAATTAGTACTAATTCTTAAATTGTAATCAAGTAGGCGGGCTGTTCCGTTAGAATGATGTACCAAGGTGCACAAAGACACGGATTGGTTTCTCAAGGTATCTGCCTACTTCCCAGGGCCATCTCTCTATGCTATCCGGACCAGTTATCGGTATTCGGTATCCCGAACCCAGCACCTGACTTGCTATGAGCACACTGGGGAGCTTCCTAAAAGAGATTTGGAACTCGAGCCGACGCAGCGGAGTTCCATCTCCCCTCAACCCCTGCACGTGTGTTTGATATAGCATCCGGCAGGGACAAACTCCGCAAAAGTCCGCAACCCCCAAGACTGAGACTGGTTCTCTGGGCCTCGCCATTTGCAGACGGAGTTACGCCATGAATGACTATAAGCGGAGAAATTCGTCCGTGTGGTTTGTAATGAGCATGATGTGTTGAAGAGTAGCAAACGGAGACTACAATGAACGTCCTTGGTCGAGTATAAACAGTCGCCCATATCTTCTCAGTCTTGATCTAAGTGACAGACATATCGCCAGGATCTCACAGCTTCTTACCCATTTCTATCATCATCAAGTCATAACGACCTACCGACTCCAACGAATAGCAGCCATGGCTCAAGCCGCCAAGATCATCTTCTACACTAACCGTCAATGCCCTTGTACATCCCCTTCTGTCCTGTTCTGCGAAGACGAAGCTGACCACCCCTCTCCAAGATGCTCACCGGGTTCACATCACTTTGGCTGAGCTGGGAATTTCCTTTGAGGAGGAGCAAATTGACCTCGACGTCCCAAGAACAGAGGCTTACTTGAAGATCAACCCACGAGGCAAGGTCCCAGCACTGAGCTACAATGGCAACATCATCACCGAGTCTGCCATCATCGCCAAATTCCTCGCGGATGCGTACCCTTCACACCTTGTGCCGCCATCCAACTCTGTAGGCGGTGCTCTTCGCCGCGCTAGAATCGAATTCTTTGTCGATACCTATGTCAATAATGTGCTAGGACTACTTTACAAAGGCATATCGGCAAAAACGGAGGCTGAGGCTGAAAAAATTGGCCACATATTGGTCGAAAACATTGTCAAGGAGATTGAGCTAGAGTTGAATGAGGCGGCACCGTATTTTGGAGGGAGTGACAAGATCACTCTAGCAGAGGTCAGTTGATTCCCAAGTCTTTGGCCTGCTAGGACATCATCGCGTTCATCTACCACTATTGGGATTGCTGTTTCACTGACTACTCGCATAGGTTTTGGTAGCCTCCTTCGTCATCCGTCTGTTGTCATTGGGCAAAAGTGGAATTCTATTCAAGGAAGCGCTCAGCGGGTTGGAGGCCAAGGCTCCGAACTTTGCCAAGTGGGCAGCTGTTCTGCAAAAGACCCCCAATATTATCGACATCTGTGATGAAAACGTCTGGACAACGAAGATTTCTGAGAGAATTTCTGCTGCCAGGGCTTGATGATGAGCCCACCTATGCATGGGACAATGCGGTCGAGGATGGTAGAATCTAATCTAAACCTATCATTGGTGTTTCATGGCAAAAAATGAACCTCGAAAGAGAGATTGTGCTTTACGAGGAAACTGGCCCACTATCTCATCCCTCCGATCTTGTAGTATATCTACCTACCTTGTTACTATCCGCACAACAAAACTTTGTGGACCAACTCGGCACCTGAGAAGCAGCTCCAGCTTACAGCAGAGGCTTTCCACGTGTTAAACATTGCTTCCCAAGTGTGAGCGATGTGTCAGGGCCAAGCCAAGCAGTGCAGGCCGACAAGAGCAAACTCTGGAAGGATCATGGGTCCCGATAAGACAACATCTCCCAGGCTACCATCTCAGCTACCAGACCTAGACCACGCTATCTTGTAGAATCGAACCTTCACCATTGGAGAGATACCAACGGGACGGGTGGGATAGGCTGCTGTCGGTCAGCAATGTCAATAGCAAGCCGTCGACAGGCAAAAGGGAAAGGCCCACAAGATCAAAAAGACATACAACAGCTGTCGGACACGTGACCGGGTCGGTTACGGCCCGAGTTGGTAGGGTATTCAGATAGATAACAAATTCACAGGAAATAGAGATATTGATGAGGGGCCTTGAGGCGAGTCAATTCATCAACACGTCCTGTGAGTTCAAGCTGTTGTTGTTCGTGTGTGTTCTGCTCAAGGTTGCGGCATTTCGCATCTTGACCCCTCTTTCTTAGTCATCCCGGCTGGACCTGCCTCCTTCGTCTGACAACAGCGGGGATTCGCTGGTCGTCACCGACCCAACTACTAATCCGCCCCTCACCGGCTTATCTATGGGAGAGCGGACGGGATCCCGAGTTCTCCGATGGGTATGGTCGTATGTGCTAAGAGTCTCACGTAAATCTTCATATGAGAATATGCAAGCACGTCCATTCCTTGCTTATACTCTCCCAATTCCTCTTCATCCTCATCAGAGAACAGGCTCTATGAGTGGGGATCGGTTTACTACCCAGACGTCACCACACCCAGTGCACCGCGTCTCGTAGAGGGGTTCATCAATATGGCCGCGCTGAGTCCACAAGTAGTTATGCAATGAGCTACACTGCCCTAGATCCTTCTCGAAGGTTTTCTAGAGTCTCGGCTTTGAGGAGTGAACTAGTGAGAGATTTGCCTAGGACTGACGAGTCCTGGTTGTTGAGGTTGGTTCATGAAGCTCTGAGATGGTCTTTAATTGTAAATACCTAAGTGTATTTGCCTTCGCCGTGCGAGCCACATTCCCCATTATACTCGCTGTCACATCGTATGACCAATGCCGCTCTGACACACGGGCTGTCTGACCAAGAANNGTTAGAAATCAAGAGCTTCAACGCAGAGTCAAAATCCCTCGTCAAATGTGATACTACTACGTCAAAGTCTATGAATAGCATTTTGGCTGAGGAGAAGAAGTATAGGATGCGGTGGTCTGTTAATGCTGTCTTGATGTCGTGGAATGCTTTTAATTTCGCGCGAGATGGCTGCATGAGAGTGGCGTTGGAGGATCGGTGCCGCGATGCCTTGCTGCCTGTTGTTTTGATTCCGGTCTTGCTTTCTCTTTTCTCTTTCATCGCTTACACGCCTTTCTGTAGATGGTTCTCAGCACCCAAGTGCCCAACCATGCCCTCCAATGGCACCATAGTGTAGACACTAGGGTCAGGATCATAGTGAAATGTGATCTTCTCGGCCAACTTGAGAGCCTTGGTGTGAATATTCTCTCATCCGACCCGAACGTGCCCCACCACCCACACAGCCTGGTAGAGATGTACTGCTTGGGTAATATGCAGTCCTGGACTTGGCCCTCTTTTTGAATACTCAGCCCCGTCCTTGCCTGTGCGACAGACACGCAAAATTTGGACTAATCGGTATCTATATCCCGATGTGGGATCATAGCTGTCTCTTGCAACGTGTAATGCGTCTAGACTTACCAAGCTCCGTGTCCGTAGATATTCGGTTACTGACAGCCAAGATTCTCAACTCGTATAGTCTTCGAGCCACCCGGATCACTAAGGCGCTGCATTGCGTAAGTGAGTAGACCATGTAATGTTTACCATTGGTGGATTGACATAGCGATACGTATAACTCACCGGTATTTCCGTTATAGGAAATCACCGATGGGCATCCAGACCCTTGTAATCAATCTATCCTCAGCCCACGGTAGGCGTAAGTACGTGACGTGTCATCTTGTCATTGTGTCAACGTGTCTATGAGAGGGAAAGGAGGTTTATTAGACACGTTATCTATCATATATCGTCAGGCAGCTGTAGTGAGTGTTGTATAATTACACCATACAAGCCATGAGCAATCGCATTCTTGGCAGCCTTTTACCAGTCTTCTTTTCACAACGAGCCTGCACAAACCGGATTGCACGCGGCATATTTTACAGAAGCTTCAAATCTTCAAAATGTACCGACTCGCGCTCCTTTCTGCGTGGCCATGCTTGTGTCGTCTATTGCGGCATTCGACATTTGCAGGGTACTAAGAATGCTTCAAGCCAGCCTGTTCGATTGCTGAGGTTTTTCTGGCTTGAAAAAGGTACTATGAGCCGTCGGACAGTCCTGCAGTCTCTGTGACACTAGACATTCCCATCAAAGGCCGTGATGACCAGTCTGTAGGACTTGAATCATTGTAAACCCGTTTCAAGTGGCTAATCGATGAACCGTTCAAGACTGTTCGCGTCGACCTCTACGAATCGGATCAAGTTTGTGACCCCTCTAATGTCAAAATATTTGGCCAGCCACTTCCCGTAGATGAGAGCGGTCGCGGTCGGGGATCTCTCTATATTATTCCTGATGTTCCTGTCACGGCTGAGTGGGAGTTCTCGTGCGCAACGCCCAAGGACGCGTCTACCGAACACAAGCTTCGCTTCACGATCGATTCTATCGATGGCCAAATGGTTCAAGAGACAAGTTTCGAGGCAAGGGTTCGACAAACTTCCCCATCATCTTTACTAGTGTTGAAAGTTCATCGTTTGCGGAGGAGCGGCAATTCTCGCGAGGCACTCTGCACTATGGACCTGAAGGAGGCAAGCGGGGAACAACCTACGATGATCTTTGAAGGCTGTATATATATAACTGAGAAGGTGGTCTACTGTGAGCCTCTACAATCAAGCTGTTGAGACTAACCTCCATTGTTTATGTAGTAATCTAAAGCAATCCCGACACTGTGTTGGGGCGAAAGGCTTCGTTTAGTTTGGGAAAGTTAAAAATCCAGTCTGTAGCTTACAAAGTATAGCACACACGGCCCCGGGGATCGAAATGACTTGCCATATGAAAAGGTATCTGTGAGGGCCGTGAAATCTAATGTCTTCTAGGTCGGAGCACCAACTCCAAGCCTTCATCACACTTCAGTTTCAGCCTCACTCAACAAGGCCAAACTCCGATGAGCGGCCAGTATTCAGCACAAAATACATGCGGTCGGCATCGTGGAAATTGTAACTGAGCTGGCTAGTGCGCCAGAAACAGTGAGCAGCCGAGCCGATGCTACGTCCCAGGACTCAGGGAGGAGAGTCAGGTTGAAGACGATCAACCAACACAACAATAGCATGCCACCTTAGATTCTGATGTAACGAGGCCCGCGATGAGCTATCAGATGGCTGTACCGTTGATGGAGGCAGACTTGTCGCTCGTCGAGCCACCATTTCCATCTACGACTCGGGTTGGCGAGACCCGCACAAAAACACCATTTCAAAGCCAGCGGAGCGATGGTTTTGGAGTCATTATGCGGGCATGTCATCGAGTGCCAGTGGGTTTTTCCAGGCTGACCAGCATTAAGTATGCCCTTAGCAAGCGGACAAGACCAGCTCCGGTATTTTGTGGTTGTAATTTCTGAATACTCACGACCCTTAGTAAGTGGATGGTAGATACAGCCACATCAATCCACAAGACCGGAAATCATACCCCCCGCACGCACGACGTGGCATTTTTATTGCCCAGATGCATGTTCCACGCAATTTATAACGGCATTTGGCCTGCGCATCGAGCAACGCTCATCGATGTGAGACCGGCCTTCACGAGTTGGCGATCTCGTCGGCTTCCTTCTGAGCTTCCTCGACGATCGACTCAGCTTCGTCCTTGCTAAACGAATCGGTGTGTTTAACCCAGGGGCCATGTACCAAACCTGTGCCGGCCCCTATCAATAATCCCAGGCCAGAAGTCGGAATCGCGACTACACCCGTGACCAACGACCCGACGGTGAGTCCGATGCCGCTTGCGATGCCAGCGCCTACTCCGGCTCCAAAAGCACCTCCTTGAAGCCAACCTGCTTCTAGGCGCTCGGACGTCTTCATGAGCTTGGCTGCCTTCTTGTCCGTCTCGTGAGCTTCGGCCCGCAGCTCGACGGCGACTTTCGGGTCCTCGGCCTCATCCGCCTTCTTGTAAAGTTCCATCGACTTCTTCTGCAACCCTTGGGCTTCATCGAGGCGTTTTTGGATTTCCTGCGTGAGCCTCTCTTTGGTGGATAGATTGCCATGGCGACTGTTGCTTTCGATCTCAGGCATGATTATCGTCCTCGACCGAGGCCTAAAGGGAGCGTTCAGATTGGTCTATTCTAAACTCGGTATCATCTGCAAATACCTACTCAAAGACGCCAGGCTGCCCGGCGAGCTGCATGACGGGCTTTCGGGAGGATCGCACAACCGCTTTCGATCCTCCGAAAGCTCGAGGTCAAGCGCTCGAGCGACTCAGGCTGCTTGTCATCCAAGAAGCTTGCCCTGTCGAGAGAGACGAGTTGTTGGAGACCTTGGCAGCTTTGGTCGAAACTTTGGACAACGAAAGCTATAACGAAGACTACATCAAAAGCGCCCGAGAGAAGGTGTAGTTGCCACGACGGTACTGCCGACCGACTCGCATTGTGCTTATGCATTCTCCTCCGGGGTGCCGGTTTTACCATGAAGCCGCTTGGGAGGCATGGCATTTAGGTGATGCATACTGTCACATTTAGGGATGGAAACGGAGTCATAGAAGCTCTTGATTTCTAACTAAATGAATGTCTGAAGGCTGTCCTTTTATGCCTTTCTGAAGGGACGAATTTGTCAGCTTGTGGAAAGCTTCATTAGCTTATGGAAAGCTTCATTAGCTTATGGAAAGCTTCATTAGCTTATGGAAAGCTTCGAAGTTGATAGAAGGTTTCTGCCTGAAGTCTGATAATGTGACAGGCTCTGTCAAGGTCTGGTGGAACTACGGCCCCGATGACAACTGGGTAAACGGCTGGAAGTTTGAACAAGGCAAAGATGACAACGGCCAA
>SSHR01000320.1:0-13837 GCA_006518225.1 Fusarium neocosmosporiellum | reverse complement strand
TCCTCGTCATTTAAAGGGATGTAAGACTCAGCCCAACTCAACTAAGGAAACCAGAGCCAATGGCTTGGCGCCACACAAACGGCGCCCGTTTGATCCCCATTTCGGCGACCACATTTCCTTAGCCACCAGCCAGGACTCTTGCCTATCGTGGTGGGGGATAGAGGGCCAAGGACTCTTCGCTGGTGAGCCACATTGTCGGCTCCTGCATGGACGGGACCAGGACGAAACGAGCCTAGGCGATGCGCCTCGACGCAACTTTCCGTACAGTGCTTGTCCCTGGCCGTGTACTGACTCCCTGTCGGATGTTCTGCCTGTTGCTGTGGGATTCTGGCTCTCTCGTCTATCTTGCATTAGGCAGCATGGCCGATACTCAAGACTTGGTTGAGGGTTGCGGATTGTAAGCTCCATGCAACGCAAGACGGCCTCGCAGAATCTTGTCGACAACGACCCTGGGCCAACCATTGAGGAAACATCAGGTTGGTGGCTGATTTTGTCTCGCTGCTAGAGCAATCCCTTGTCAAATCTCGATGAGAGAGCCCCGGTGGGGGACCACTAATCTCGTCTTTGATGAAAAGCAACTGCGGCTTGTGGACCAGACAATATCAAGCTTCAATGGCAGAATACAGGGAACAATACCAAAACTTGCGCCTCCCTGGACATGACCGGGGTGGCCGGTATACTCCAATTTTGAAGCTGTCTCGGGCAACAAACAACCCGGAAGCATAGCCATGAGCGGTGTGTGTGTGTTGCAACGGCTCCTCCCCCCAAGACTGCCTCGCCAAGGAAGACCCTCACTCACGATGCCCTCGAAATAAGCATCTCACGCGTGGAGGCACTGCCTCTCGGCACATGTGTCATTCACAGCCGTGCAGGTTGCGGCACCCAGTGGCTTGGCCGAGCCTCGTCCCCCCCATGTTACCGTCCGGGTGGTGCGCCTTCAACCCGGAACACTGCCACGCTCCCAGGCTATCAGCCCTAAATGATGCAGGCGTTTGACGGCTCTTGACGTGCGGGCTTGAGAGGCTTTCCCGCCGGTTCTAAGATTACCTTCCAATGAGGTTGGCCGTACGCCCTTTTTTTTTCGAGGCCGTCTGCCCCTTCTCTCTCCTTCGCAAACCAACCGTACAGTGTGGGACGTGGGGAGATGCTACTTTTGTTTCAAAGACCAAGGCAGCCAGCTCGAGCCTAGCGGTCGTCTGGCTTGATGTTTATTTTGAGACACGGTTCTACTTCATCCATTTATTCGCTTGGCGCCCTGGGACTTTGGCAGCTACTCTCTCGTGGCCCATTACCACAAACCCCATGTACACTGCAACTCAACAGCAGCATCCATGGCATCCAAGCACCCATTAAGACGGTCGTGTGCCTTTTGCCGGGCGAGGAAGATCAAGTGTTCCAACGAAACCATCTGCGAGGCCTGCCGAAAGCAGGGCGCTGACTGCATCTACGACTTCGAGTCACCACGGTCCAAGGGTCGGAACCCGAGCATCGACAGCACAAAGTCCAACTTGCTGCATGTTCGAAGCGATCATGGGTTTCCGGATAGCAAGAGGAGGCGATCTTGCTCGGCTAGTTCCACCCCATCTACTCCACCAAAGAACCAAGAGGATCAGGGTCCTCCAGGGGAAGCCTTTGAGAGCATCGCTGCATCCCTAGAGCAGATGTTTCGGGAGAAATTCCCTCAGAAATCAGTCAAGTTCAGCTCCGAGGAACAATCCGACTCTCAGTCAAAGTCCAGGCCCAAGGATATCAGGTACACCGGTCTTCTCTCCCTCCTGGCCTACGACCTTGTTGGGCTTGTTGTTGACAGATTTGGTTCCTTGGGATGCTACCACAATGAAGAGAACAGTAGTCGAATCTTCCGGTCCGGCCTGGCCAGCGACAATACCCAAAACATGTTCGACAACCTTTGCCAAGGACGCAATCCCCTTTCCGACTATGGCCAACGACAGCGGACGCAACTCATCGATGTCTGGTACTCCGTCCACCCCTTGTCTTTCCTCATCTCCAAGACCCTGCTCCTTCGGGAGGTCCGCGACGGCACCTGTGACGAGGTCCTTATAGCTACCATGCTTGCCGAGGCCAGTTTCGTCCTTGGAGACGAAATCAGTGTTGGTCGTGGTCGTGGCTTGCTGAAGTGGGCCGAAACACAACTCCAGAACCGTCGACGTCATCAACAGTCTGGTGAAGACAGCTCTATACACTCGAACATACCCACGAGGGTCTACAAGCGAGTCACCACTGCACAAGCCTTGGTCCTCCTAGCCTGGAATGCCCTTTCCTCCTATGAGTTCCGCCGGGCGGTCTGCTACATCGATCTGGCTAGCAAGATGGTGACGGAGATCATAGAATGCATGGCAAGGGATATGTCTCCACCCAACTCCAGTCGTATCAACGGGGTCGATGTATTGGATGTCGAGAGAGAGGTTGTGGCCTATCTCTGGTGGACAACATTCTCCCTGAATCTCTGGACTTGTATCCAGACCGGCTTCTTGCCCGAGTCCACCCCCGCTACTTTCACCCTTGATTCCCTTCCCACGACGGAGGCCTCCTCTATCATCATTCAACTGGACCTGGTATCCGAGAACTTTAGCACGCTTCAGAAACAAAAGAGCAGCATGCGAGAGATGTGGCCTCTCGCCTACATTTCCAGCACTGTTGCCTATCTGTTCCTGCATAAGTCCGATCAGGCGGCAGCGAGGCATGGGGTGGGAGTTTGTCGAGAGGCTACCCGCCTGTTTTCCGGCGAAGCAAACAAGGCAGAAGAGAAAAGCAAGGCGCCCTTTGGACGACAAGCTGACGACGCTTCACGACACTTGCTTCTTGCATTCCATCATACCATGGCTGTCCAGTTTCTCTTCCCAAAAGCCATTCGAGATCAGGCATCCATCTCTCCAGATACTGTTGATCAGTTCTGTACGTCGATGGATCAAATCCTTCGACTCCTCTCCTTGACTCCGGAGCAGCCTTGCGACCCCATCTCCATCACCTCCTCCCTCCACCAGTCCCTCCCCAAGGCTCTTTGCCTTCTTCTTGATACCTGCTCCCGAGCCTTCAACCTTGTCCGTGCCAACCTGGGTCTCAGTCTGAACGAGACTTACTTCCATCAGGGATGGGATGGAAGGCTGCATCCTCTTGCAACCCGGTTATACACCATGAGCAAGGACGACCGCTTCCATCAGGGGTCGACGCTTCGTGCCGTGAGGAAGCAACTCAAGACTTGTGCCCGTGCTTTTGGAGCAGCTGGCGCCTCAAACTCTTTGAGCGTCCCTGAAGCAAATACAAACCAAATGCGCTCAGCGTCACATTCTCCCCAGCACAGCGTTCAGGCACCCGGCTACTTCGCTACCACACCACAGGCAATTGGTGGCGCCTCGTCACCCTTCTCATGCATCGAGGATATCTCCAGGGTTTCCTCATCTATGCCATCATCATCTGGCTCATCGGCGAGCGTCTCGACTCAATCGTTCACTCCTTTCGAGCAAATGAGCAAATGGCCGATTGATGGAGGATTCTCTCCAGATATGCTGAGTGCAAGCACCTTTAGCCCTTCTCCAGCCATTCAGCATGGCGTCGCCAATGGATCGGCTATGAACAATATGTGGTACTCACAGCCTCCGATGATGGACCTCGAGCCCGCGGGCCCGGTCTCGATCCAGCTTGGTCAATGGGTTTGGCCACCCACGAGCTCTGAGGAAGCTACATATCTCTCCTTCCAAGCCTTGGACATGGAGGAGGCTCAAGAATAGGCTGGACTTGGGAAAGATGCTCTAAGTCCCAGACGTGAAAGAGGGTTACGATTATGTTAGGGCTATTGAAAATCTTGATAGAAAGATGAAAATTTGAGGCAGGGTTTAGGATCAAGGCTTCTGGTAGGGAGGGGGGAGGCTACCCACCATATGATCTTTGCCTGCTTTCAACGCATAGACTATATCATATAGCATGGGACGCTTCTGCCGCCGGCGGCATCTGGCCATGGAGTTACTGGACGTCATCTTGGGTACAGCGCGGGCGTGGGTTTGGCAATTCATGACTTATACGTATGAAACGAAACAACCGAGACTGGCAAGTCAGTCAGGTCCGCCGCTATATCAAACAATGAGTACGGGAACTGGAGCTGCACACGGTTTTGACATGTCATATTCCTCATCAATCAGATTAAACCACTATCTCCACTGCTGAGAAACCACAAAAAACAACCTGCTGCCACAGAACTAATTATTGCCACTCGTGTCCATCGCCTCCGGAGCCTTATTCTTCTCTGGTAGAGGCGGAAGCTCACCATGGACCTGCTCATAGTGTCTAATCCACCCAGACAAAACTCGATGACCCTGGAGCGCAACCTGGACGTCGTGCTGGAGCTGGAGGACGCTGTCTAGGCGAGATTTGAGTGTAGCGACGTCGTTCTTGAGGGCGGCGATGTCGTCGGAGAGGTGGGAACAGGTAGTCTTGAGGGTATCGAGTTTCTATTTACACTATTAGCATATGGGAAACAGCAAGCAAAAAGATGAGATAATACTTACAGTCTCTATCAACAGGGAGCCGAAAGACGCAGCCGCCAACTTGTCATCTTGGGACTTTTTGGGACAGTTGAACTATCCGTGTCCCAGATTCTTGCAGTAATAGCAGAGCATGTCCTCCTCCTCCTTCTTCTTCTTCTAGTACAGTTAGACAAAAGCACCAGACACAACGTAACACAAAGTTGAGGAGTGAGAAAAAGGTGGACGCAAGGTACATACATTTTTGGTGGCGGAGGTGTCGTTAGGGGTATCAGGTTCAGGGCGTTTGTTTGTTTCGGCATTGGAGGAAGAGTCCTGGGACTCTTCCTCCATGCGGAACATGTCCGCGAGTGAAGGCATCGTGACTGATGATGCATGAGGAGGAAGAAAAGAGAAGAAACTCTCCAGGAAATGAGGGGTTATTTATGTTTTTAAAAAATGGGTCTACTGATTGCGCGCAGTGCACGCAATCAGTAAATTCAACGCGCATTTAATTAACAGAATGGGAGAATTAAAAAAAGTCGTGTCCCTGATCCTTAGGCTTTTGGTTGCGATTTTGGTGTTGTTGCGATCAGCCCCGCCAAAAATAGAGGTTGCAAGGCTAACGCCCTTGCTGTCATACAAAATTGCGGGGGAACAAGGCGAGTGAAGCGCAGCCCCCACCGCTCTTAAACGGTTTTCGCGCCTGGTCCCATCGATCCCCGGCCCCGAGCCGCATGCCAGTGTTGAGGTCGGCGGGCAGGCGGTGCTTTTTTTCCCCTGGTCCACCTGGTGTGGCACCGCATCCAAGAAAAAAAAAGGCACGCCTGGCCGTGGGATGACATGCCCACCACCTTGACTTGATGATTTCTCAGTCAAAAAGTGATCTTAGGTAGAGAAAAAAAAACGTGAATATAAAATAGAGCTCTATCTATCTACTGGTGTTGTTTTCGTTTATGTTTTACTTGCTCTTCAACGCTGCATCGCTCCTGTGAAGTGACTGTCATCGCAGTGTGCCATGTTTTATTACGATGGCTGATCTGCCCGATCTGACCGCCCGTCCCTCCATCGCCCAGGTATGCCCCACCCACGTGGCATCTCGAAGGTGAAGAGGCTGTGTGGGTCGAAAAAATAATCGAGACTGTTTTGGCTGGGACCTCACCTCAACCAGTCTCGATTATTCCTCCGCCCACCAGAGAGGGCATCAGAGATGGCATTTGGAAAAGTCAGAGCTAGCAAGGATGGACGATAGCTTTAATTAAGTAGCATGAAACAGTCCTAGAACTACATTTATTCCGACTTGCATTGCATTTGCGACCTCGCATTCAATCCCTTGCAGCACCCTGCTCGACCGTTGGCGAAATGAGACAGCCCAGTTAGGTAACCTCTCTCTGAACGGCTCGCGAGGCAGAGCATCACACCCTCCTGGTAAGTCTGCGACTATACTGCTCGCAAGGACGAGTTTCCTGGTCGATCCAAACGCCAAAGGAGCAGAACAAGAGTGCCAGGAATATCACAGTGCATACATCCTTTACCCCTGAACATTCTTTTCCTGTCGCCTTGGTCAACTTCGGTGCCAAACGTTTGTGCATCACAAAAAGTTCCATATCACCGCTACTGGATGGGACGGAGCTTGAACGAATTGCACGGGTCCCGAAACATCCTCGAGCTATGCCCCATCCATGCCTATTCCACGCTGCCTGGGTTGACCACCTCCAGCAGCGATATAACCCTTACCCACCGATTGACAGCTCGCTACTGCAATCTTGTAGGCCGACCTGCTTGGCTCAATAAGGGTAGGCAAGATCACTCTGAGGTGGGACGACGGACATGGCCACGACTACTTCCAGCGGATGCTTACCTCTCAAGCGCGCTCGACGATATTCGCGATGCACACAATTCAGACCTCGCTCGGCCATGACAGTCAGGCCCTTTTCCATTCTTAGCGACCTAGTGTCCTTTGTAACCCATGGCATGTGATGTGCGCTTATTGAATATAAGACGAAGCTCTAATAGAAGGCTCGACTTACATACTGCTATGGCTCTTAGGCACTACAACTTAGCGGTAGATATGCTATGGCTTAGTGGCTAAAGTGAAATATCTTAGGGGTAGAGAAGGCGTGTTGTTATGATGAACAAGGAAGCTGGTACCTTCCTGGGCATGTAGATGTGGTGAGAGCCCAAAGGGGAGGAACGTTGGGGTCACGTAGTCCCCTTGACGCACCATCCCCAGCAGCCATGGCTTAGTTGGGCGCGACGAGTCCCATGAGAGTACGGGTGATCCAGATAAACCTCTAGCCCGAGCTGGTCCTCTGTTACTACCACTACGACGGGTTCGATGACGCCGCTCTTGCTGTCATTGAGCGACCCGAGAACTCTTGGGGCTGGGTGTGCAGTAGAGCCGGCCGTTCCGCTCAGATCAGCCCAAGAACCATTTGGCTCAAATGCACGCTTAGCTACCTTGGATTACCTACTGATGGGTTGTTGTTTGGGTTGGGTGTCCCCGCTGTGGCTGGCGACGACGGGATGCCATTGGTCGTCTTTGCACTTTGATTGAGGAACATTACTTCTGGGACAGATGGCGCTTGCCATGGATGTTGGCAGCCATGTGGTTTGTCGAGTGCCAGAATGCAGCATGGCACCTGTCATGGGCATAATGCGAGAATACGATTAAGCGGCAACCTCTTTCATGAATGTCTGCAAACGGCTCCAGAAACGGCGGGGTCGGCAGGGGAGGTAAACTAGCTGCGTGGAAGCTTAGCGAGGCAAGAGAGGAAGAGAGGGGCTCCAGGGCCGAGTGAGAGCGAGGGCGAAAGAAGGGCTATATAAGAAGCTACGGGAGACGTCGAGAATAGGAAGTCATGAATTTACAGACTTATCATCGTATTACTAGCTATCTAAGAGCTAGCCTCTGCCTTTGTCACTCTTCTTGATTGTTCCCATTTCGTCCCTGCCAACAGCGTCCTTTGGATGCCAGATGTCGAAAAGTTCGGCTTGTGTCGCAAACACATATCAAACCAGCATCGTCTAATAGACCTGGGGTTGATGCTAACACCCTCGTCGGTTTGCTACCCTCCCCAGGGACAATATCGTAGTTTACTTGGTGGAACCTGGCCAAGCAGCCCGCGGATAACCGTGTTATCCTATGACTTAATCTTCCTCGCTCCCGTCTTTGTCGAGCTTGTATTTTTTTTGTTGGTTCGGTCTTGAGGTCATGCTGGCTAAGTCGTCTGTGGATAGGTAGTCGGCGATACTGTGAACTTGATCTTCCTCGCTTCCTTGAGTGTTTCGTTGCCCAGCTTGTACTTTTTGGTGCTTTGATCATCAAATTTATCTGGCCAGCTGGCGGTTTGGTCATAGGCGAGGCTGTTTCAGGTGACGCCGCCTCTCTTGACATCCGAGCGACACAGGCCGAGACACCTAGATATGACGGCCGCAGTATGAAGGCGAAGAGCAGGCCGTTCGTCTGATCGTTGTCGAGGCAGTCTCTCGCGTTGAGGGCAATACCCAGGAAGCCGGTCAAACATATCAGAATCAAGACGGAGGACAGATCGATCACCCACAGTATGGGAGAACCCGAATATGGGACAACCCGGATGGCGCCGCCAGAGCATGACACCAGAGACCTGCATCTTCCGGGAGCTCACCTACCTTAATATCTCGGGATCCAGTCATGGATCTATGTGACATCGATACGGACACGGACGAGCTCATGAAGCCGGTCAAGCACAAGACGGTGGACAGACAGATCACCCACAATATGGGAGACCCCGAATGGCGACGCTGGAACATGACACTAGAGACCTATATTTTCCAGGAGCTCACTCGCCACGAGAAGCTGAAGGAAGAGATTCAAACTCAAGCAAGAGGAAGCGTCGCAGATGCCGGAGGAGGAACCCTGGCCTGACGCTGGCTGCACTCTACGACCCGCGACAAGGCAGCCAAAGCGCCGTTGGAACATGACATCAGAGATGTACATTTCCCGGGAGCTCACTCCCCGCGAGAAGCTGAAGGAAGAGATCCTTGATAAACTCAAGCAAGAGGAAGTGTCATAGATGCCGGAGGAGGAACCTTGGCCTGACGCTCACTGTACTCGACGACCCCCGGCGGGGCGGGGGCAACGTCTTGTTGAACCTCTCGCCAAGTCAGCCCCAAGCGATTGCCAAAGAACAACAAGGCTCCCGAAGCAAACGCTACGCCTCAGCACGCGACAACGGCGAGGAAATATCACTCCATTCAAAGGACCCTTTCATCAAACTTTTCATGGATACTGGCGGGATTGTTGGCGGCGTGGAGCAAAATCAGGGCCCGGTGAGGAAAAACTGGGATTTTTGCCTGGTTTGCGCTTGGGGGCGATGTCTTCGGAAGGTTGAGCGCGGGTAGGCCACGTAGTACCCACCCCCTTTACCAAACCTCAGATTATCAGTCTATCAGTTCTCAAGACCCTCATGACGCCCTACACCCATTTCAACTTGGCCATTAGATACCCTGACATAGGCCAACGTGGTGAGATAATTCAGAGGACATTCTGAGCCTATCATGCCCGATGTTGCAGTTCTCCTCGAGTTACCAGGCATACTGGAGAAGGGTGTGGGATCCATGGGCCGGCCAACCACCACCACTTGCCCTCGCCCCCATAAGCCTCATGCACACCACATTGCCAAATTGGTGCCATATTTAATGTTCAAAATCAACTCACCTTTTATTCCCCATTCTCAAGACAATTGCTTCCTTACAGAGGTATATCGGTGGCGCTCCCGTGTGATTATACGTGTACGAGCGAAGTGAGGCCAGCCCTCCTGCGGAGGCCCGCGGCAGCGCCCCCCGGAGGGATCCCTGGTAGGGTCCTCGAAGAGCCGCCGGAGGCAAATTTCTATCCCACCTAGAATGGTGCAGGACTGCACAGGTTAGTCGATTCTGTTTAGTTTGATCTAGGTTCTGTCAAGATATGCTGACTTATATCTGGCAACTTCTCTATTAAGGCTATGTGTGTGAAGGGAGACAATCAAGAGCCAACTTTTCACTTTATTGAGCAGTATATCAACATTTATCAGCGGGTCAACGCCATGGGTAGTAGCCAGGGGGGTTCCAGTTCGACTTCAATACAGCCTCAACCCAAGCAACTGAATCACAATCCAATGCGCCTTCCTTGGTAGACTGTTGATCGATCAGAGAAGGTTGGCGGCTAGTGGGTCCCGCATCTGCAACCGCTCCCGTCGGCACGGAAATATATAACCTTATTTCCAACCATAGAATTTTGAGGGGGTAGCGGCCAGCTTTTTCTGTCAGGCTGGAAAGTGCGGCCGACCTCGGTGAGAACTTCATCTCAGGAAGAGATATTGTCGCCCAACAATTGAAGGGTTATAGTTGGGTACTAAGGCTAGCAAGGCATAGGGGATGGCGTACGCTTTGGTGGATACAATACTTTCCCGAGGCTGAAAGGAGAACTCAGTTTCATTGAGACCAGTGGCGGAAGAGAGGCGGAAGAGAGTTTCAACCGTATTCTTCTCTCCAAGATTGACGCACCAACGGTGACAAACACTGGAGAAGGGGTGTAATTAACAGTTCTCAGAGCCTGTCAGCGTTGACGAGATTGCCGCCGGCAGCGTCACATAGACCGTGTTCAGACTGGAAGCTGGCTTCCGCCCCTGCTCCTTTTCAGTTCAATCTAACTCCGGTTGATGCCCAATTCCGTTGGGCCTGTCAGTGGGCCTGTTGGACGCCCGATGAGTTCTTTGATTGAGTCTGTGCTAAGTGGGACATGCGGGTTGAGCTGAATAGAGTGAAAAGAGCATGCATGATATTCGGGATCGTGCATTTGAGCCCTGCAAGGACGTCGCAAGATAGTTCCTGTTGCATTCAGCGGTTAAGCGTATGCGCCACAGCCGGTCACGGCCGTGGCTATTGTTTCACAGGCATATATGAGGCGAGGGAGCAGTGTTGTTTTGTTTGAATCAGTGATTGTTTAAATTACTGGATCTCGCTGGACCAGTTGTCATGCTATCTATGTAATAGTATCCCAAACCTCACGCCGTTAACCATGTAAGACGAAATCGTCATAAAAATCTTTTCACAGAAACGCTTAAGCCAGAGAGAACTGAAGGAGAGCCTTGGTGACCCGGTAAGGATCGGCGTTGGAAGCAGGTCGGCGGTCCTCGAAGTAACCGTAGCCCTTGGCTGCGGTTTCCCGAGGAACTCGGATACTTGTTCCACGGTTGGCAACACCCCAGGTGAAGGAATCGATAGAGCCGGTCTCGTGACGACCGGTGAGACGCTGGTCGTTGTCCTCGCCGTACTCGGCGATACACTCGGCATGGTGAGGCTCGAGCTTCTTGAGGGCCTCCTCAATGACCTTCATGCCGCCCTCCTCACGCATAGCCTTGGTAGAGAAGTTGCTAGATATCAGTCAGTATACTCGACGAAATCCGGATAACATAGAATAGAAAGGGGCAGAACGTACGAGTGCAGGCCAGCTCCGTTCCAGTCACCAGGAATGGGCTTGGGGTGCAAAGAAACCTTTGCGCCAAACTCCTCAGAGATGCGAGCGAGGAAGAATCGCGAAACCCAAAGCATATCACCCACTATGAAAGTTTTGCGGTTAGCGACGAAATGGGGGAAAGCGGGGAAACTTCGGACATACTCTCAATGCCCAGGCAAGGGCCGACTTGGTACTCCCACTGGGCAGGCATAACCTCAGCGTTGGTGCCGGAAATCTTGATGCCGGCGTCTGGGATGTGTTAGAATTGGGGTGTCACGTGACCACCATCACGATGCGATTGAATCTCCCACGAATGACAAATGCGCAACATGTCGCAAATCATCATTTGCAGGATATTTCAAAAGAGCAGGCGGCTTCGGGGTGAATGCAACTTACACAAGCAGGCCTTGTAGTGAGCCTCGACGATATCACGCTGAACAACCTTGCCAGTGCCGACACCGCAGTAGTACTCGCCCTGACTTGAAGGAGGTTAGATGTGCTTGTTTAAAGTGTCCTTGATCAACTTACGGAGCAGGGAAGCCACCGGTGGGCCAGCCGTAGGGTCGGTTGTCGAGGCCAAGGAGAGTGTACTCCTGCTCGAGACCGAACCAGGGCTCGTCGTCGGCGTAGGTGTCCATCACCTTCACGCAGTCATGTCGGAAGTTGTACTTGTTGGGAGTGCCATCGGCATTCCAGCACTCGGCGAGAACAATGATGTTGGGAGAGCCACGGAAGGGATCGGGGTAGACAGCGCAAGGTCGGAGATAGACATCGGAGTTGTCACCGGGGGCTTGGCGGGTGGAAGAACCATCGAAGTTCCAGACGGGAAGATCCTCAGGCTTGTACTCCTTCTCGGGGAGAGTCTATGATCGAGTTGTCAGTATGACTGTTCATTGTCGTCGTTTCTTGCCTCCTTCTCAATCGGGCAATGCCGGCTTTATCCAGACCGATGGATCGGGCCCGACCCGCAATACCCCACAAAGTGGGGTATGCGGTGGCTATTTTTGGTCCCATTGGCCAGAAGGCAGGCGCGACGCCGGAAAGAGCGAATGCGCTGCTCAGCCTCGGACCCTGCGACGTGATGACACTGGGTCTGGCCGGGTGGCCAAAATTTGCCGATTCGCCTTCGGGACAGGAAAAGGCAGCCCGGACAAAGGAGACCGGAAAGGAGAAAGTGAGTAAGACTTACTCGGGACTTTGATCGGGTCTCGCCATCAGCATCAACCCAGACGTACTCGGCCATGATCTGGCCCTTCTGGTCGAGCTTGAGGTACTTTGCGAGGGTCTCGGTCCTCGAGGTGACGGGAGCTGAAGTCGCCTGTGACATGTGGTGTTAGTGGGCGCCGATAACAGGAGGGGCACATGATAAGCCTCACCATTGTGAAGATGTGTTTTTTGTGTGAGGTGAGGGAGAAAAGATTAGAATTCCAAGCGAGATCCGGAAGAAAGAAAGTGAATTGATACTGAACGTATCAGACAAATGGACGGGAATGTGAAGGATGACCAAAATTCAACGTTTGAAAGTCCGGGGCGGATGAGGGTTTTATGTTGACGGATTTGAGCGCCGCCGTCTCCAAACACAGCTTGACTCTCTCTTTCGCCCACCAAAAGATAAGACTTGCTGTGGCCGGATGCAGGGGTGTGGCTGCTACCGGCCATGGTGGGTATTCGCCCATCACAGGGTGCGATTGGCGTTCGGCAGGGCCAGAAGGAGGGGGGTGGCGTAAAGATCCTCGCAAACTGCACGCACATGGAAGATACATGAGCTCTACATAGAACACCTACTCCTGCAACATGTACTTGTCGCGGGAAGGAAACCATAAGGTAACGACGTTCCGTTCAGGGATTACTCTCGCCACGCCCCAAAGCCAGCCCAGCCCAGAACCCGAGCAAGCTGCTAAATTGAGCGCATCCAAGAGTCGGCTCGGAGTCAGTTTCTCTCTGTCATATCCTGTCTCATTGTGCGCGGGCAGCATCCCACCGCCCGCTCTCATCATATCCGGTCTTGCGGTCTTCCGGTCAGCCAAGGGAACCCCCCCTCCCCCAACCGGTTTTCGAAAAAGAATGGGCTGCGTCAATAATGCTGCCGGCAGAACAGCTCTCTCTTCAGGGCACCGCCGCCTCGTGATGACACCGAGGCGGGTAGGGGAGTCGCTGAGTACCCATATGACATAACGGGCGGCGGCCTCGGCGGAGCTCTGCTCACGAGGGGGTGTGTGCGCCGGGTCTGATCCATGTACCTCCGTACTCGCACAGCCGCTCGGCGGAGATCGCCAGCGGCATATGGCGGTGCCCCTTCGAGGTCCCTCCCCAGCCACCACCGGGCCGGGTTGGCTCAGCGACCTCTTGTTAACTGAACTGTAATGCTGTAAACGTAGTGAACAGTGCCGATTCGGCTTCTATTTTGAAAAAAGAGTCATCTGAGAATTTACGACGACGGATGGAGATTCCTCTAGAAGCGCCCTCCTCCGACTCGCTCGCCCACGGAGTCCCATCCCCGACGGCCAGACCAGGCCAGAGACGCAACGCAATCAGTTCCCCCATCCTCGACCAATGCAAATGCCTATCCAAGACCCCAACCCAACGCGCGCCAGGGCCTCTTATCGTCAGAAACTGTTAAAAGAGTCGAGTTAGCTGTGGTGCGTGTGTGTGCCCGCCGCATGCCCGCAAGGGGCAAGGTGGGGTGACAAGACGAAGCCCTTTCCACTCATTGATCAGCCCGTCCACTCGGCGTGTGCCAATTACTCTTCCTCCAGACCGAAGCCATCGCGGACCCGAGAGAACGTGCCTGTGAAGCATTGACAGTTTGTGATTACACTTTGATCGAGTCAGTAGATAGCGACACTATCTGATTGACCTTCTGTTCCCCGTCCCCCCATAT
>SSHR01000319.1:0-69395 GCA_006518225.1 Fusarium neocosmosporiellum | reverse complement strand
GGATGGGTGTGCGGGAGGGAGCAGCGGCGTTGAGGGTGTCGATTTTCTGTGCAAGGGCAGCTTCGTCCTCCTGGGGCTTCTCCTCCAGCTGGGGAGGCTTGTCGGTCGTCGAGTGTGTGCCTGTAGTGCAGGGGGGAATGTCCATGAACTCGTCAAAGGTCAGGACGCGAGGCTTGCAGCACTTCCATCCTTAACATGATGAATTAGCGTGTGCGTGGGCAAAGGACAAAGATTGTCTCTCAATGGATGCTTACCTTTCTGCCCCTCGTGAAAGACTGGCGGACCGGGGTGGTACTCGCATTTCTCATCAGGATCGGTAAACTCCTTTCCACAACCCTGATGGACACACTTTTGGGCCATCTTGCAGATTTCAGGTGGGTATAGCTGTAGGTCTCTCGAGAAATTGCAAAACCGTCCGTGAATAAAGGGGAGCAAAGGTTTTGGGAGTTGTCGAGTCTGTGGGGTGGGAGCTTCTAGAATTCCAGCGATGACGATGCGGGAGAGGGAGCTCCAAGTTCACCGCCTTCCTGTTTGGGCGCGGGGTCAGTAGTACGCCATGAGATGAGACGAATTGGCAGTCAGTTCTGCGCAGCTGAAGATGAAGCTCTCGACCCATGTTGTTATTCCATTTTCAAGCCATTGACATTCCAATCAAGAAAACTCGATTGTTCAGACATATTGATTGCCATTTCCTGTTTTTTTTTATAGCACGGATCATCATGTTTGCCACTCTTCGCCTCCTCCAATCCACCAGGATCACCTTCTTCACCCGCGACACCTGTGGCCTCTGCTCCCAGGCAAAGAGCGTCCTCTCCGACGTCTGGGACAAGCGGCCATTCGCCTACACAGAAGTCAACATTGACCTCCCAAAGCCCGAGTCGAAGAAGTGGAGGGACCTCTACGACTTTGACGTCCCTGTGGTAGGCAAAACTTTACCACGGTCCCGCAATCCGTTCACACGCGCGACAGATACATATCAGCAAGGCCACGGCACCAGAGGAAGATCCTGCCAAGGTCGGCAAGGCCATCAAGCTGATGCACAGGTTCACAGTCGATCAGGTCGAGGCCCAGATGGACAAGGCTGAGAAGAGCTAGCTAGTATCATTGATAGCCGACAAAAGCGCCCATAGATCTATCCCTCCTCAACGAGACTCCCTTCCATTTCAATCTAGGGTAGGTAGTAGATAGTAATCGCCGTTTACGGAATTTTAGAGGAGCGAATGGTTTGGGCCATAAAAAAAGGCGGCACTATCCAATCTTTGATGGTGTCCAGGTATAATAAACCATGACAAAAGAACCATTACGCATGGCAAAAAGATCTTAGCCATAGCTCTGCGGAGCAGAAAGGCTCTTGCATTTGAAATAACACCCCTGGTGGGGCTCGAACCCACAACTTTTCGCTTGCCTTACTTATTTCCTTGAAGATTGACTCGGAGAGTTTCAATTTCGACAAGTGCACAAGGTAAAAGGCGAACACGCTGACCAATTGCGTCACAGAGGTTGTCGTACCATTCACCTCATTATTTGTACTATGTAACCAACATGCCGCCCTTCCAGCTCAAAGCCGAGTCGCTCTTGCTGAATGAGCTCACCAGGTGAGATTGCGCTCTTGTTCCCCCCTGCTTGTTGAGCACTGGTCCTGCAGTGCTATCTCTAAGCTAGATCCTTATAGATAGCATATACTATATGCAAAGGCGAGATATATTAAGGTAGCTAGTCACCGAATATTACTCCTATTGGAACCTGTGATCACATGTACCAATGCAGCGTTGTAAGCGTCCGGTTCGTCTCAACCATACGGTCAACTTGTATCTCAGCACCCCTTCAAGTCGGTCTCAAGAGATAGGACGATACTCAGTCGCTCCTTCCATTGGCGAAGCTGAGCTGCTCTTTGGCTACAACGCCCAGCGCCGTGTAGTCTGTCACCACGTTCATCATGTCGAAGCCCTGGTCCGCGAATAGCTTTGCCTGCTTGCCTCCCGTGCAATACACTCCCGTCTTCTTGCCGGCTTTCTGGCCTGCAGAGAGCACCTTGGCAATGGCGTCTTTCAGCTCCTGTGTCACGACGCCGTTGATAATGGGCTGGCCAATGTTGTTTCCTGTTACGAGTCAATACGTTTTGCAAAAGCTGGTGAATGTCACAAGGAAGCTGACCTAGATCAAATGGTCCAACAAACAAGACATCGATACCCTCGACAGCGGCAATCTCATCAATGGATTCGAGCGCCTCCTTGGTCTCAATCTGGACAATGGTCAGGAGGGAGTCGTTGGCCTGCTGGAGGTAGTCCGTGAAGGTAGGAACAGGGTGGAATCGCTCTGGAGCAATTGGAGAACCGAAGCCTCGTTTGCCCAAGGGCGGAAACTTGGACGACTGGACGAGCTGACGAGCTTCCTCGGGAGTTCGCAGCAACGGCACGACAATCTAGATGGAGTCAGCGCCCTGAATACCATATCTTCAGGTTCAAGACACCTACACCATGGGCTCCGCTGTCGAGAGCACCTGAGAAAGGTTAGCATCATCTTCACGTAGGTAGTGTAGTGTATCATCTGAGGTCTTACGCTTCACCATCCAGCCTTGGATATCAGGCAATCTCACAATAGGCGACACCCCCAATGCTGCAATGGCCGGGACAGCATCGTGCATGGCGCCATCTGAAGGTTCATCAGCGGCTCTGCTTCATTCTCTCGACCAAGAATCCCCACCATCCAAGTTTCCATGCTCGCAGTCAACCAGGACCCAGTCAACCCCAGACCGCGCCAACACTCGCGATATGTTTGCGCCAGGAAGCATCTGCCAGGCGCCCATGGACTTTCTGCCCTCTTTGAGTGCCGTACGCAACCGGTTCGACGATTGCATCGTGGTTAGATGTCTCGCTGCTCCCCGCAATCGTAGTGAGTTGCCAGCAGTGAGAGCCGGCCTCATTCGTAGAGCTGTCGATGACAAGAGCTTCATCTTGGGCCTTTTCTTAGCAGTGGCGTTCGAGTGTAATTTCAAATACGCTAAGAGATCATAAAAGAAAAGAATATAGAAGATTTAGGAGCTTCAATTGTTAAACATTCAACCTCTTCAGTCTTGGATAATATATGCATCCGTGGATGCAGATCCCCGGCACCAGCGTGGGGGGTGCTCTCAGTGTGGGGTTCTGGGGAGTCGTCAGCCGATCAAAGACGGTAGCCAACGCCGCATCTCGGCTTTCAAAGCCGTGGGACTCGTGTCAACGCTTGTCATAGGGCGTCAATGACTTGGGGTATCTGCTTTTCAATTTGTAACTGCGTCAACTTGCGTGTAGTGTGTCTAGTTAGCCACTTGCCGCCGGATCTAGACAGACAGACAGATAGCAAGAACCGTCGCCAATCCCTTCACAGCAGGCTCTATGTCTGGCATCTCTAACTAAGCCTCTGCTGCTACTGCTACAGCCACCTTGACGTTTGGTAAACGTCAGTGAGTATGACGCTCTGCTTTCATTGCCCCCTCAACCAATATCATCTTGTGTCAGAAATCCAATGCCAGCGCCCGACCTGTCTTGCGCCAATTTAATTGCTGCACAACTAGCCAACAATCTGTCGAGGGCAGCTGTCCATATGGCGGATGGTTCTGGCAGTGTTAGCCGTGCCGTGCAAGACGGCCCACTAGCCAGCAGAAGCTTCAATCATTCTAGTGTCTGAAATTCATTCACCATCACGTTCGGGTATTAATCCTGGAGGCACCTGCGAACAGCGTTAGCAGTGGGAGGAGAGCCCAGACCATGTCCTTTGCGTACCCCAAGTAGTCCTCCTTGATGCTGCCAATAGCCCACATCTCTCCGACCTCGGTTCTGGTACCAATGATTTTTACGCGAACGTGGGTATCGGGCTCAATGACTGTGTCCTCATTGTTGGTGAATTGGGGTGGTGTCGCGTTAGGATCCCACTTGATGTCGCTGGGAATCAACTGTGCTGATGGTCAGAAGGGGCTTCACCTCGGCGCGAGGCTAACATACATGTGCTGATACAAACAGTTGCAGTGGTCCTGCTCGAGCAAAGAACCCCTGCGGGTTGATCGAGTACACGACTGCATCGACCTGGGTCGTGTCAGACTCCTGTATGGTGAAGAGTCGGCAACAGCAGCCTTACCGTCTCGCCCTTGAAGGGCCGCCATACGACGGCGCGATAGCCAACTGTGAACTCTGCGAGGCCATTTCCAGGGAGGATGCGACCCTCGGAGATGTCAAAGGTGTCCATGATGGAAATGATGAAGTAGCTGCCGGCGCATGTGCCCTCGACGTCGGTCAGGAGCTTGTGTGTCACGAGATCGTGCATGTTACGACCAAAGAACGAGGGGTGCAGGGTGACCCTGCGTTCCAGATTGTAGAGGAAAAACATGATGAAGGGTATAGAACGTATCGTATCGGGGACGAGTTTCGCGACAAAGGGCGTCAGTCGAGAGTCGAGATGGAAGCAACAAAGATGAGATGGTTGGGGGAGCACAAGATCTAGCCGAAATTTATCGTTGGAAGCAGTTATACGATGGTTCGAGGGGCAGCGACAGGTGCGCGCGCGCGTCGTTGAAAGGCGTAGAGGAACAGCGACGGAAGCTGGACAACGCGCGACGACGGTGTTTGCGGTTTTTGGGGGATGGAGAGGGAGGAAGAGAAGGCGAAACGAATACAGAGATAGGCTTCACGTCGTCGCGTCAAACCAGGACCGCAAGCCTAAATGACACGGGCGCAAAGAGTGGCCAGGTGATAAAGGATGCCTGGTGAGATGCAAAGGTTTGGACATTCGGCGAGGCTGAGGTGTTGCTGGTGCAGCAGAAATATTTGTCCAGTCAGAGGCCGAGCTTGTCGCGCCTCACTCTGGTGGAGACCATTGATTCATCAGCCACAGGCGTGGCAGACAAAGAAGTGTGGCGCGCGCCTTCCTTTGGCTCTGGCATGCAAGGCGAGCGGGAAGGACTGCAGGTGCGGCAATTCCCAGCTCCACCACGGCCGGGCCTTGATAATGACAGTCCGGAATCAGGCAATGCAAGTCGGAGGAGGCCCCCCAAACTGACCATTCAGTTGCTGCAGAATGTAAGCCGGCAGTGACATGGCAGACAACATCAACAACCGGGAAGTGCCATGAGCGCTTCACATGGATGGTGGTCTCCAACGTGGGTATCAATCAATTGGCCGGTTGAAGTGGACAACAAGAGCGGAGAACCTAATGAATGGAAGGGATCTGAGGTTCGGCGGTACTGTATCCGTATCATCATTATGGATGGATGGATAATACGAGGAGCCCGGAGCTGTCAGTGGAGGCCCCGAAGTGCTCGCACCCATCCAGTCCCCGGTGCTAGAGTGGTACGATTGATCTTAAGCGACGCTCCCCAAAACCTTGTCCCCTTGCAAAGAAAAAAACCAAAAAACCCGGGGAAGGGACAAGGGGCAATGGCAGTGCGCAACCAGTAGGCACGATTCCAGGTGCCCTTGACGACTTTGCTCTAGTCAAAAGAAGGGTCTGATGAGTTTGGAGAATGGGCACACGACCATGACGGCCGTTGTCCAACATGGGCATGGGCATGGGGTTGGCATGGACAGACATGGGATGGAAGGAAAGAAGGTCCAGTTTGATCCGAGGCACGGACATGGACTCTGCCCCACATCCATTGGGATGAGGTGAGGTGCGCTGTGGAAGGTGCCCCCAAACCTGGAAGTGTCCCATTGCCAGTGGACACAGAGAAAAAACCTAGCACATGCCCGCTGGGACAACGTAGCAATTCATTCATTCATTGCCTGCAACAGACGCTCTCACTCCATTCACTTCCAACCTCCACCTCGGCCTCTTCCACCTCCTTCACCTCTTTTCCTTCCATCTTCCTCCCCCTCCTCCTTTTTGGCTTTCGTCTGCATCTTTGGCTTGTTCGCTTCTGCTCTCTCCTTTTTTACTGCTCGTGCTCGTAACGCGCCACCGTACCTCCAATAGGCCTCGGCTCATTCTGAAAGGGAGTCACCTGGCTGCGCTGTCTTTATTTACGTACCTTCTGCCTTAATAACCCGGGCTGTGACGATATAAACATCGCATCATCGACCAGGCCTTCGTCTCCTCTCCGCCTTATCCCGCCCCGGAATTTCCTAATACCGCCAGATCCACAACCGCAGCTTAGGTTCCAGCCAAGGCCTCGACTCAACTGACTGTGTCCCTATTGCCCAGTTGCTGGACCTTGTCCCTTTCTGCTTGCGTCTCTCGTTTCAGTTTATCTCAACCGCCGTCATCTTGTCTGCCAAGCCATCGCCCATCATGTCTCTAGATCTGGAGCAGCATTTGACCTTTGTAAGTCCCTCACACGCCTATTTACCGAACTGCAACAGAACTTGAGTTGCCATCGTTGTCCTATCTTGAGTCCGCTAACCATGCTCTGTCCAGTATGGTGCTTACCACCATAACTCGGTCAACATCGCCATTCACATGGTCTGCGTTCCTCTCATCCTCATCTCGGCCTTCTGTATGGTTCGTCTTGCCCCTTTGTCTCTCATTGCTGATCACTCATTTACCGCGAATATCTGCTCACCGGTACTTGCAGGCCACATACACTGGCACGCTCATCCCCACACCATCTTGGCTCACCCTCCCCTATCTGGAACTCAACCTTGGTACTATCGCTGCCAGCCTCTACTCCCTGCTGTATTTGCTCCTCGAGCCCTTTGCCGGATTCATCCTGGCCGCTTTCTGCATGGGTGGTGCCGCTTTTGGCAACTACCTGCGTCAGCAGAGCCCCGAGACGACCTTCCAGGGCGCCTTGGCCCTCCACGTGGTCTGCTGGATCTTTCAGTTCATCGGCCACGGCACCTTTGAGGGCCGAGCGCCTGCCCTGCTCGATAACCTCATCCAGGCCATCTTCCTTGCCCCCATGTTTGTGTGGCTCGAGATGCTCTTCATGCTCGGTTACAGGCCTGAACTGCAGGCTCGCGTGAACAAGAAGGTTCAGATTGAGATTGAGAAGTTCAAGGCCAAGTCCAAGAACGGCAAGGCCCAATAAAGGACGAGGCCCAGACCTGGCTTGTAGCATCGTCCTTGAACACGATGTCTTGGCATGCGGTCAATTACCCAAGGATGCGATGCACGTCAGTTCGAGTGCCAAGACAAACCGCGATTCGAGCCAATAAGCCTGGCCGAACCGCCACCAACACACGAAATGCCGATTTTTGTGTCGCATTTTACTGATTGGAGAAAGTCTGCGATGGTCTTTGGGCCACTATTGGAGTGCAAGGTGGTTTTGGTGACCTCACCCGTATCATCTTCTCATACGCTTCATGTCTACTATAGCAGTTTTCATTTGCTTACACGGCTGTTAGGTTACATTGAGAGCCACACATTATCAATCAAATTCAGCATGCATAGTTTAGGGAAGGAATCTATCTGTACGGTGATCGGGGTCATGTTGGCTGGCACCTTGAATGCCGCCTGGAGTGTACGGAGTTGATCTTGATAATCGAGTTAGCATTTAAGAAAGCACCATGTATCTATTTATGCCATCATCTACTTCCCATGCCCCTATTGCCGCTGTACTTGTTCCGTAACGGCCAGTTCTTGAGGGGCTTGGCCCTGCAGCTCTCACAAGGCTTATTCACCCGCTGCAGAGCGTTGGGCAAGTCGTCACACTGGTAGGGCGACCACAAGTAGTCTATCAAAGGACCCAGGCAGTAGTAGTTTCTACGCGGCGGCGCTTTGCGACATGATATGCGCTCACGGCCCATGTGACGACAATGATACAGGGACATTTGATAGCACATTTTGGAGCTCTTGGGTTCCACAGTGTCAGCTGTCTTGTGGCTGTGTTCAGGATAAGAAGATGGCGTCGATGACTGCAGGATGTTGATAGTTGAACGCAAGATGAAAGAGGCATCCTGGAGATTGGAGAGTTTTCTATCATATAAACTCTAGCAAGAGGCTGTGCCATCACATGGAAGTTGCTGAACAACGAAAGCTTTTGTTCGTTGAGCACCCAACAGAGAACCGCGGCAATGAACAGAACACCCAGTGTGCTTTAGATTATTATTCGCCAATAGCACCAGAACAAAGAAGCTTGTGTAAAGCTAACACAACAAACTTGTTCCATTTAGGATGGTATTGTCAAGCCTGCCAAAGTCCATGGGTGCCTCGGAGTAGAAGCCACAGGTATCTGTCCCAGGACTTACGAGGTAGCCAAGACGAATCACCAATGTAACAAGCAACGACTGTTGATAAGAGATTTTGATGAAATAAACCCAGAAGACTGACTACCAAACTAGCTAAGAATAAAAATAACGTTTGTTAAGAATAGTGAATGAATCCTTCTCTCCCCTTTCTGTCCATTGTTTTCCTATCCAACTCCTCTCCTCACATCCAACCACCTCATCGGAGCCCACAGGCCGAGTCCCTAAGCAGAGGCAGGGTCAACAGCAGTAGCAGCCTCCTTGATCTTCCCCGAGGCATCCTTAGCCGCGTTTTGAGCCTCGCCGGCCTTGTCCTCCGCAGCCTTCTTAATCGGGTCAGTGGCAGGGAGCTTGATGTCACCGCTCAGGACGGCCGCAACAATTTTTTTGAGCTCATCAGTAGAAACACCAGCGGCTTCGTGGTGGTTTGCCGTCTCGCGCTTGTCTTTGCCGTTGGCCTTGTCCTTGTTGTTGGTCTTGCCCTTCTTGGCATCCTCGATCCTCTGACGGAGGGCATTGATGAGCTCAGGAGTGAGAACGATGGGGTCCCGCCGCTCAACAGATCGTCCTTCAGCGACGCCACCGTTGGCGATAATAGGATCCACAAGCTCCTCAGTCTTGGGCTCCTCTCGCTTTCCTGATCCCTTGCTGAGTGGCAGGAGGTTGAGGCTAAGAATTCTCCCAAGGCCAGCCACCTCGCGCTTGGATAGTTCTTCGTCTCGCTTGCCAAGCCCTAACAGAGCGAGGAGCTCGTCAAGGGGGAGAGGAAGCCCGGCGATAGCCTCCTCGCGCTTAGAAAGCTCTTGGTTATCTCTCTTGCCGAGGCCTAGCAGACCGAGAAGATCTGAGAGGGAGATGGGCAATCCAGCGATAGCCTCCTCACGCTTGCCAAGTCCACCAAGGAGGCTGAGGAGATCATTGACGGAGATGGGCAGTTCAGCGATAACCTCCTCGCGCTTCTGCTTGTCAGACTCCTTCTTGTCGGAACCGTCTTCACCAGACTTTCCGCCAGCCAGATCATCCAGCTTTTCGGTAAGGCCTTTGGGAAGATCTCCAGCGGCTGCAGAGCCGCTGGCAGCGCCGGTTAGGCCACCAGTTGCGTCGCCCAGCTTTCCGGTGAGCTCCTTGGTAAGGCCTCCAGCGCCGCCGGTAAGACCACCAAGCGCACCCAGGAACTCGCCAAGGAGGGCTTCCTCGCGCTTCTGCTTATTAGATTCCTTCTTGTCGGCGCCGTCTTCGCCAGACTTTCCGCCAGCCAGACCACCCAGTTTTTCAGTAAGCTCCTTGGTAAGGCCACCGGCACCGCCAGTTAGGCCACCAGTCACGCCACCCACAGTGTCAGTGACCCCCTTGGTAAGTCCTTTAACGCCTCCAGAGCCGCCAGTCAGACCGCCAAGCGCACCCAGGAGCTCGTTGAGAAGGGCTTCCTCACGCTTGGAAGGCGCCTCGCTGTCGCGCTTTTCCTGGCCGCCGAGTGATGCAAGGAACTCGTCCAGGTCAGCCGTAGCTCGTGCAACGAGGTTGTCATCGCCAGCCCGCGGGCCGAGGCTACCGCCCTTCAAGTCGTCGAACAGGCCGGCCTCCTCGCGTGCGGATAGGCTAGAGTAGGTAGATTCGAAGGGAGCAGCCAGAACACTGCTGAGGAGTAGGGTGAGGACGAATGAGATGGACTTCATTTTGCTGAAAATTGTCGAAGTAAAAAGGGAGTGATATGATCAAAGAGGCTGATGAGTTGACTGAAGGAGAGACGGGAAACTTTGGGAGCAAATGCCAAAGCTCTTTGGGTTAAGTAGTGTTGAGGGTGGTTGAAGTGGTTGTGATCGTGATCGTGATGATGAGTTCAGTATTCCAGACGAGTGTATGCTGCCATCTTATAGCTGCAGCTTTCGAGATATCCGGCCATCAATCATCAATTAGTCTAGACTGTTGTCTCGGTGCGTTCTCGGAGCCATGGTCCATGGTAGCGGTGAAGAGCAATGAGAGCTCTATCGATATTGACCGAAGGTGTAAGGCCTGCGACATTTTGCATGCGGGTATGAAGGGGGATTCTCAGGGCGGCAGGGTTGAAGTGACGGGCCATACTCGGTATCATCATGGCCAGTCCTAGGAGAGGCTACTCTGCGTGTTTCGAGGGAGTGTGATTTGCAGGGACGTCGAGGACGGAATGCCAACTACGGTCATTCGTGATGAGGTTCTCGGTGATAATCCTGCCTTTTGAATGCCAAGCAGAAACGGCCTAGTTTCTACGACGACTATTTGACACCGCTTGGTATCTTTCACTTGAACGGAATTGAGATCATCCGTGACCAAACACGCGTGAGCCGATGGTTTCAGAACGGTTGGGTCCAGCGGCGCTTGCGCCAAGCCTTCTAGGAGCTTGGGTTTTGGCAATGAAAATGTCCATATTGCGGTCGTCCTGCTGCCTTGTGGGTACGGTTTCTGAAGGAGAAAGATGCCCTTGAGGCGGCTCGTAGCTGGAACGCGGGAGACTGTGTATTGGCCGAGGAATGTGGGTGGAGTTGAATGAGCAAGTCCTTCCTAAGTAGGTAGGTAGGGAGGGAGTAGTCGGAGGCGGGATCAACTATTTGCCGATATCTGCCCAACTCATACATCTGGGTACAGCATGAGCGGCTGTTTCAAGGCTGGGATCACATGCAACGCTGTGTTTCCGGCATGGTCAGGTACGACGAAAATCTCAGTAGAGAGTGCTCGTGTGAGAGATTGCCTGCGTGATCTAATCACCGGAACCGGAACCCTTCCCGATGGCTTCGGCTCTTGGGTGAGGTTGAAGAGGAGAGCCCACTCTACCGGCGCTAATATGGATCGGGCTTAACGATTGGCCAATGGCGTATAAGTAAATCATGTAGGGTAGCCCCTGGTCGCAAAAGAGTTTGTTTTTGAGATGGGTGACTGTATCGATATCCAATTGATTAGTATGAGGTGGAAAGGTAGCACCCATTGCTTCACCTAGCATTTAGTTTTCTAATCGCACGGGTATCTAGTGTTTCTATTGATGCTACACTGTTGGTTTTATGCCTCGGTAATACTGTAATCTGAGACTCGATGCTGCTTCGCATGAATGAAGACACGTGGGTATTGCGCACACGATTTATACAACACCGTTATCGTTCGCATGAAATTTGATATATCCAGCTGAGTCAATGGAAAAATCCTCGAATCCGAATCGGACATTTTGACATGACTCAATTACTTTCTGCAGGGTTTCAACGCCGTCAGAGGTCCGAGTAGCGGCGGGGCTGGGCGCTTTGTCTTCCCCGCCGCCTCCAGTGCAAGCTGCGATCTCGCAACGGGCCCTACCTAGCCAAGCTTGGAGCTACCACACCAGTTTGGACCAAGTGTGACGGTCGAGCAAACCCCATTGAAGTGGAAGATAACAGACAAGATTACATACTACCTTCTGCAGTGCCATTGACGCTGTGCTGCGAACACAATTATTCGTGTTAAACAGGGATCCAGCGTGTGTCCGTTCAGCGGCCGTAGCCAGGCCCCATCAGCTAGGTAGCTTTATCTGGGGAGCTCAGCGATGGAGAGCTGTAAGGCAAATGTAACTCCCACCTGATTCGGCACCTGGCTGCAGGTACCGAGTACCAAACATGGGAGATACAACAGTCAGATGGACATGGAAGTGAAAGGGACAAACAAACTCCGAAGCTGTCCGAGGGGAGAAGAAGAATCTGCACCGGCTGCTGTAGCTATCTTCGCACCAACAAGGACCCTACGACCGCTACTAGCGACGGCCGATCACTTTCGCTTTTGGATAATTCTCTCATCCCCATCCATCCCGCCCTCGAGCGAGGAGGCCAAAGCAAGACCAAGCAAAGACCAAGCAAAGACCAAGGCCACCCGACCCGACGCCAAAATGTTGGGGCGCCTACAGATATCTGACCACTGAGGACTCTGCGCCGAGATGCCTGCGGTGCGTCACCGAGACTGGGAGTCACACACCAGAATAATTTTCAGCCCAGGGCCCCTCCTTATCTTATCAGGACCGCCTTTTTCTTCACGACGCCGCCCTCCACAGCTGCTTTCTCATTCCCCCCGCCAGAAACCTTCACAAAAGAGTCACCGGCGCTCACCTCCTTCACGTCGCAAATCCCCAGACGACCCTAGGACCCGGGACTCAGAAGGGCAAGCTTGCCAGCGGGACGGTGCCATACACGCATTGATCCGCCTGCAACACCGTCGCCATCGCCATCGCCATGCCTGCGAACCTGGTAACCACCCTCGCCGGTCGAGCTCCGGCTCTGCTCCGACATGGACGCCGAGTCCCGCGAGCTCTGCCCGTCCGCTCCTTCTCCTCGGCCACCCTCGCGGCGTCATGCCGTGTCTCAATCGCCGCCGTGAGGCCGGCTCAGTCGAAGCGCCTGGGAACCGTCAAGGTGATGCGCGCCTACAGCTCTGCCGCCCAGTCTGCCCCGAACCCCAAGGCCTACCTTGACAGCGGAGTTATCAAGCCTACCCAGGCTGTTGATGTCAAGAAGGTCCTCGTCATTGGCAGTGGTGGTCTTGCCATTGGCCAGGCCGGCGAGTTTGACTACTCAGGTTCGTGCCACCAATTGCGACTCATCCAATTGAGATAGATAGCATCGTGACTCGCCTGCAAATGAGCATCCTGGCTAATAATCGAACCATTTTATAGGATCCCAGGCCCTCAAGGCCCTCAAGGAGGCTGGCGTCGCCTCCGTTCTCATCAACCCCAACATCGCTACCATCCAGACCAACCACAGTCTGGCTGACGAGGTCTACTACCTCCCCGTCACTCCCGAGTACGTCACCTATGTCATCGAGAAGGAGAAGCCCGATGGCATTTTCCTGTCCTTTGGTGGACAGACCGCCCTCAACCTGGGTGTCGAGATGCAGCGACTCGGTCTCTTTGAAAAGTACGGAGTCAAGGTCCTCGGCACCAGCGTCAGGACCCTCGAGCTGTCTGAGGATCGTGACCTCTTTGCCAAGGCTCTGGAGGAGATTGACATCCCTATCGCCAAGTCGATCGCCGTCGGTACCGTCGAGGAGGCTCTCGACGCTGCCGAAAAGGTCGGATACCCCATTATTGTCCGAGCTGCTTATGCCTTGGGTGGCCTCGGCTCCGGTTTCGCCAACAACGAGGAAGAGCTCCGAAACATGGCCGCTCGGTCCCTGACCCTCTCCCCTCAGATCCTTGTTGAGAAGTCGCTCAAGGGCTGGAAGGAGGTTGAGTACGAGGTGGTCCGTGATGCCAACAACAACTGTATCACTGTGTGCAACATGGAGAACTTTGATCCTCTTGGTATCCACACTGGTGACTCGATTGTCGTCGCCCCCAGTCAGACCCTGAGCGATGAGGAGTACCACATGCTCCGAAGCGCTGCCATCAAGATTGTCCGACATCTTGGTGTCGTTGGCGAGTGTAACGTCCAGTACGCTCTCCAGCCTGATGGTCTTGACTACCGAGTCATTGAGGTCAACGCCCGTCTTTCGCGATCTTCTGCTCTGGCCTCCAAGGCTACCGGATACCCCCTGGCTTACACCGCCGCCAAGATTGGTCTCGGACACACCCTCCCCGAGCTGCCCAACGCGGTCACCAAGACCACCACCGCCAACTTTGAGCCCTCTTTGGACTACATTGTTACCAAGATTCCCCGATGGGATCTTTCCAAGTTCCAGCACGTCAAGCGCGACATTGGCAGTGCCATGAAGTCAGTTGGCGAGGTTATGGCTATTGGCCGAACCTTTGAGGAGTCTTTCCAGAAGGCTATCCGCCAGGTTGACCCCCGATTCGTTGGATTCCAGGGCGACAAGTTTGAGGATCTCGACTTTGAGCTTCAGAACCCCACTGACCGCCGATGGCTCGCCGTTGGTCAGGCCATGCTCCACGAGAACTACTCTGTCGAAAAGGTTCATGAGCTGACCAAGATTGACAAGTGGTTCCTCTACAAGCTGCAGAACATTGTCGACTGCTCCCGAGAGCTCGAGGCTGCTGGTGGCCTCCAGAATCTGAAGAAGGACCAGGTTCTCAAGGCCAAGAAGATGGGCTTCTCTGACCGACAGATTGCTATCGCCGTTAAGAGCACTGAGGATGAAGCCCGCGCCCACCGATTGTCGCTCAACATCCGCCCCTGGGTCAAGAAGATTGACACCCTCGCCGCCGAGTTCCCAGCTGACACCAACTACCTGTACACCACTTACAACGGCTCTTCTCACGATGTCACTTTCGAGGATAACGGAACCGTCATTCTCGGAAGCGGTGTCTACCGAATTGGTAGTTCGGTCGAGTTCGACTGGTGTGCTGTCAGCGCGACCCAAGCACTCCGGCAGATGGGAGAAAAGACCGTAATGATCAACTACAACCCCGAGACTTACAGCACTGATTTCGACACTGCCGATAAGCTTTATTTCGAAGAGTTGAGTTACGAGAGGGTGATGGACATCTACGAGCTCGAGAACGCTTCTGGTGTGGTGGTGTCGGTGGGCGGCCAATTACCCCAGAATATCGCGCTCCGACTTCAGGAGACGGGTGGGGCTAAGGTTTTGGGTACCGACCCTAAGGACATTGATAAGGCTGAGGACCGCCAGAAATTCTCTGAGATCCTCGACAGCATTGGCGTCGACCAGCCCGCCTGGAAGGAGCTCACCTCTGTCAAGGCTGCTGAGGAGTTTGCCGATGAGGTTGGCTACCCCGTGCTGGTCCGTCCCAGTTACGTCCTGTCTGGTGCCGCCATGACCGTGATCCGAAGCCAGGAGGACCTCAAGGACAAGCTCGAGGCCGCCAGCGACGTTTCCCCTGACCACCCCGTTGTCATCACCAAGTTCATCGAAGGTGCCCAGGAGATTGATCTCGACGGTGTTGCCTCCCAGGGCAAGCTTGTCGTCCACGCCGTTTCTGAGCACGTTGAGCAGGCTGGTGTTCACTCTGGTGATGCCACCCTTGTTCTCCCCCCCGCCACCCTTGACAGCACCACTATGGAGCGTGTCAAGGAGATTGCCCAGAAGGTTGCCGAGGCCTGGAAGATCACCGGCCCCTTCAACATGCAGATCATCAAGGCCGACAACCCTGAGGGTGGTGAGCCTCTGCTCAAGGTCATTGAGTGCAACCTCCGTGCCTCTCGATCCTTCCCCTTCGTCAGCAAGGTCCTCGGCACCAACTTCATCGACGTCGCCACCAAGGCTCTTGTTGGCAAGGATGTTCCTGAGCCTACTGACCTCATGGCTGTCAAGCGTGACTACCTTGCCACCAAGGTTCCCCAGTTCTCCTGGACTCGTCTTGCTGGCGCTGATCCTTTCCTCGGCGTCGAGATGGCCTCCACTGGTGAGATTGCCTGCTTCGGCAAGGACCTCGTCGAGGCCTACTGGACCTCTCTCCAGTCCACCATGAACTTCCGCATGCCCGAGCCTGGCGAGGGTCTCCTCTTCGGCGGTAACATCTCCAAGCCCTGGCTCACCCAGGTCATCGACTATGTCGCTCCCCTCGGCTACAAGCTGTACGCCGCCCGACCCGAGGTCAAGGAGTTTATCGAGTCCAACTCGAAGCAAAAGGTCGAGGTCGAGGTCATTGAGTTCCCCAAGGAGGACAAGCGAGCTCTCCGTGAGGTCTTCAAGAAGTACGACATCCGCGGTGCTTTCAACCTCGCCGAGGCCCGTGGCAAGACCACTCTTGATGTCGACTACGTCATGCGCCGAAACGCTGTCGACTTTGGTGTTCCTCTGTTCATGGAGCCCCAGGTAAGAGACCTTCAACCTGATAACCAAGCGTGAATAACTAGCTAACCTTGTCATTAGACCGCCATCCTGTTTGCTCAGTGCATGAGCGAGAAGCTCCCTCGACCCGAGGGCATCCCCTCTGAGGTCCGCCGATGGTCTGATTTCATCCACGGCAAGCCGCTGTAAAAACATCAACAACGATACACACACCCCACCCCCAACCCCCCAGCGAAGCGCCTGGATGTAAGGGAAGATGACTGGCGTTTTGTTTCTGGAAGTTTCATTATCGATACCATTCTCTGGATTCAGGGATTAGTCAAGGATAATATAAAAAAGCATCTGGGGTAAGGTAAAAAAGGTAGCTAGAGGTTTCTCCCACTCTTTGCAATCTCTAGGTTAGGGATTAGTGAAGGATAGTAAAAAAATGGTTTAAAATTATGATAGATAAGCCTTTACCCCTTGAAGCCTTGATATATTCAAGTAGAAGCATCATCCTAAACTTGACTTATCTATACCACTCGTACTATCCAATTCTTAGGATGATTGCCTACTAAATTGGGAAGCAAAGGAAATATGCCCATGTGTATCCATCCACACAACCTCCGCTATAAGATTGCGGGAAAGTTTCACCCAATGAAGAAAGCGCCGTCAGGATTCTCCTGGTCTCGACATCTCTGTGCACCTGGAGTTCCGAGAGACGGGACCATAATACAGGTCAGAGAAACTAGTAGCGGCGACCCGTATCCCTGTTAGCAAGAGACCACGTGTATTCTGCCGTGCAAGTGATAGAAGGTGCTGAACTAGAACTGCCCCCTTATCTTCTGCTACAACAGTGGATGGCCTTGCCATGGAGGTAGGAATCCAAGAGGGGAAGGGGGCAAAAGACAAATCACAACGATCATTTTCCGCCCATGTGGAAATCTCGAAGCGCTCATCGGTATTGCCTTGAGATCCAAGATGCTAGATGTGGCTTCTGAGGGCTAGACCATCAGGCTGCTCCAAGGGCTCAAGCTGAAAGAGCAAGGCCCATCCACTATGAACCACTCCCTTTGAGGATCTTGAGAGATAAACCTTGGAGCTTGGGGATTGCAAGCATGAGGTGCGGTCCCTTGAATCTGGCTCGACGATCAACAAGATCCGTATCTATTGCCCCCCCGGACCCGTCGCTGCCTCATACCCGGCACCGTCATCTTGTAGACAGACAAGTCTTCTGAGACTCTTGACAGGAAGGGTCCTTTGTAAAAAAAAAAAAAAAAAAACCGACGTTGCGCAGAATCCTTTGATAAAGACGAGGGTGCCGATCAGACATATGATAAGGACGACGAGGGCGTGGAGGAGAACCTCTTGACCGGATTCTGGGCCATACCTCCAGATGAAGATGCACCATTAGAACAAGGCCACTCGCTATTAAAAGAAGACCGCTCAAACAACAAGTGTTGGCGGGACCATTAACTTGTGCGCATTTCACCCCCGAGCAAGCCTTGATGCAAGTCAAAGCAGATACAACCTAAAAAGGGGGGCCAAGGCCTTAGGTAAATGCTTTAGACTGTCTCATCAAGCACATAGGCAAGTCATTTAATGACATCTACAACATTAATAATGCTTAATCAGTATCTACTTATTTCCGCAAATGTCCACCCATTCATGCATTTTATAGGCCTCCTAGTTGAGGCCGCTTCACCATGTACCAGCCGTTAGAACAGATTGACCTCTACTATACGACCACGGCCGCCGCTCGTGATGGTAAATTATGCACTCCTACTTCACCAAGTCTCGTAGTTGTACAGAATCGTACTTTGTCTATAGTATTGTCCATTACTGGCTCGTCATATGCTCTGCGTAATACCCATGTGAGCGACCTGGTATCTGGCCCAGATATGAATATGTCCATTAGACCCTGCTGCTCCTTCGTGAGTCGAGTTGGGCTCGCTCACATGAACAAATCAAGTCAAGCAAGCCTTCCCAATGTATGCCACATGCTCCGATTCCCGTTCCAAACGCCGCCTCAGCCATAGAAAGGCAATAATAATGTCCATCCATATCGTTCAAGAGAAAACCTGACGGAACACCTGCCGGCCCATAGTCCTTCCTTTTAGACCCCTCGCTCGTCCTCACTCAACCTCAACCTCAACGCTCCCCCTCCTCCCCTTCACTGTACCTGACTAATGACTAGGGCGGCGACGGATGGGCGGATGTGGCACCGCGCTCGTTCAGCCTGAAGGCAGCAAATCGCTTAGCAAGGGGCTCACCCGAGTCGCGAACAGGGAGTGGGAAGGGCGACGTGGAAGAGGAGGAGGGCTGGGGATCATCGTCGCACTCCCGCTGACGTTTGGGGATTCTCTCACCAGTCGATTGGAGGATGGCCTGGAGGGTCTGCCATCCTTCGGTGGAACGGAGCTGGAAAGTGTCGGCGAGGTCGTGTTGACTCGCCACACGGCAGAGCAGGGCTTCTTCGTCCTGGGGGTGCGTTAGTCGTGCCTCCAACAACCCGACTCATAGATCGTACCTTGGAGAGGACGCTCATCTGGTGAATGAAGCACAGGAGATGAAAGTTGGACACCTCCTGTCCGGTTGGCTGCTTTCCAGGCGATGACTTGATGAACTTGGAGAGCGCCGAGTGCTCTTGGCTTTCACCGATGTACTCTCGGTTCTCGATGGGGAATCCTTGCTGGGTGAACATGGGCTTGGGCTCGGCCGGAAAGCCGTGGGTTAGTGTGACGAAGAGATACTCGACGGGGAAGGACGGTTTGGCGTTCTCCTGAACGTTGGCTCCGTATTCGTTGACTCTGCGGTAAAAGACCTCGGGGATGTATCGCGTGCGGCTGACAGAACCATCGTCTTCCTCCTCGTCTCGCACGAGCATCACGTTGGGATCGGCGGATGGCTCGACGATATCAGCGCGTACCATCTCGACTGACTCGTTGGACATCTGGTAAGATGAGATGGAGATCTCACCGTCCTCGTTGCCTGTGATGATGCATGTCACAAAGTTGGAACCAAAGCTGCCTGTGTCACTCCACTTGGAGGGCTTGGGGTACTGTGCTTGTAGTCTCGATGAGAAGCTAATCTCAAGAGACGAGAGAAAGTACGAGTCAGCATGACGTCTGCAGATGACAGAGCCATCTCCGTTGCCAGCATCAAGCAGGTCGGTCCAGATGACGCCGACAGGTTCCAGTCCGCACTGCTTGGCCACGGCGTCAATCTCCTTCTGCGACTCCCATGCGTTCATAGTTATGCCATCAAGCTCATCGACCTGAGGGGGCTCGTAGATGGCTTCCACGACGGCCTTGACGCCAAGCGGAACCTCGGTGTATTCGGTGTATTTTCCGTAGAGATAACCCAAGCGCTGAGAACCCGTTTTCCGCCACGTGTCGATGAAGCTGTCGATAATGGAAGGTGACGAAAACTCCACATGGTCGACCATGCGGAATTGTTGCGGCTGAAGAGTGATGGCGCTGGGCTGGCACTTGGTGCAGATACCCTCAGGCCATGCGGGATGACCGGATGGGCATTCGTGCTTGACTCGATAGTAAGGTTCGACGAGGGGAGGAATATACGAGGCCCCCAGCTCGGGCTTGTTCGTGGCGGCGTTGATCTTTCGTAGGTATGCGTGGAAGGACAGGTACTTGATCTTCTTCTCTGCCAGGTAGCCCGGGTCGAAGGGGTCCAGAGGCTGGCAGTAGTCGCACATGCCCTTGGGGCCATGGCGGCACATGCGATCGCGACCGCGGGGAATCTTCCCATCTAATCGATCTAACCGGTCGTCGAGGGCCGACTGACGAACCACCTCCCACGGCCTGGCGATTCTCTCGGGTTTCGGGTTGATGGGTAGGTCTTCGGTGGGCAGAACGGGCTTTCCGTTGAGCCTTGCTGAGGTGTTGGATGCCGTGACGTCGCCGTTGGTGGTGTCGGCGTGCTTGTAGGTGAGGAAGATGAGGTCGCCGTGCCTGTGGGGGTGTTAGGTCTCCGGGTCATGACGCACGCATGGAACATGACATACTTGAGGCCGATCTGGCCAACCTTGAAGTTGATGATGTCGGCCAGCCGCTTCGAGTCGCCTCCGTTGGGTGCGTTTGACAGAGAAATGGTGGTCGGGTCGACTGTCTTGGGGAGCTGATCGAGAAGCTGGAGATGGCGGCGTTAGCGGGAGACGGCAGATGAACCAAGACAAGACAGCGACGACGAACCTGCTTTCCCAGATCTCCAAAGGTGGTCGTCGGCTCGACGGTCAGGCGGGCCATGCCGTCAGGGCCCCGGAGACGTAGCAACATGACGGGCAATGTGCAGAGGCCACGGTCCTGGTGTCGCTGGCTGTTTGGTTTGGTGGGGTTTCCCTGGCGTGCTCTTGCTTCTCCGCCTCTTTATTCAGGCCCTTGCGATGGTCGTTGTCTTGGAGACGGGACGTGGTGGACAGCGAAGGATCTGAAGGAGGTTGAGAGAGACAAGGGAAAGGAAGTTTGTGCAAGAGTGAAAAGGAACAAGAGCTCAAGGCGTGGCGTGGAAGCTCATTGAATCAATGGAGAGAGGAATGGATGGAGCTCTCGTCGACAAGGCAGCAGGTACGTACCTGCCTACCCACGGCATCCGCGTTAATGGAGCGTCATCCTGCGGTGCCTGGCTTACCTAACGGCCAGTGACGTCGCACCTCAATTAAAGGTAACTGCGCCACAAGACTTTGGGGGTCTCACCAGCCACAGCCACTGCAAGGAAGAGACATCTGGCCTAAAGGAAATCGTGCATGCGCCACACCACCAAGCGGTAGTGGTAGTCGTGTCGATTAACATCCATCCATACAGTGGCAGCAGCAACTTCAAGGACTAATTTAATCCACCCAACGCCCGAGTACTCGACCCGTCTTTGTGCCCTCGCGGTCGGCTCAGATCTTCTCTACGCTCTTTTTCTACTATAAACATCTATTTTTTTCGTCCTTTCTTATTTACCTTTTCGCCCATCATGATCGACATTGACTGGAAGGGCCTTGCCCTCCCCTTTGCCTACGTCCTCGTCCTTGGCAGCGCTCTCATGACATTCTCGACCATCTACCGAAAACGAAAGGCCGGCAAGTCTACACTGCTTCAATTTGGGGTTGGAAACCTGGCTAACACTGTTATTCACAGCCCAGAGCGCTAATCTCGCCCCGTGGTTCGGCCCTCACCTCCAGCGCAACGTCTACCTGTCCCTACTGCACCTCACACCCGAGGACGGCGCCGAGAAGGGCCCCAAGATCCCCGATAGCGTCCTCCGTGCTGCGCTGCTGCGTCGCGCCGTCGAGGACATCCGCCGCCTGATCCAGATCAAGTCTGCCAAGCAGGCTTGCAGCTCTCTGCTGCAGCGCGGCAGCGTTGGTGATGACCTGTGGCAGCGCTTCCAGCGCGCCGAGAAGGAGATGGAGGAGGAGCTGAGGGATGTTGTCACAGAGGTACGGCGCAGGTCTCGTTACACATACTGGGCAGCTCTTGCTAACAGCTACTAGGCCAATGCCCTTGCGCCCAACTGGGGTCAGTCAATCTTCCAGTCCGCCCACGAAATGACCGCCAACGCCGCGCTCCGCACCCAACTGGACGAGCTCCTTGCGCAGGCCGACTCGGAGAAGGAGTGGTGGGAGAAGCGCCGCAGCCAGATCCAGTCCGACTTCATGAAGGAGCTGGACGGCTCCGAGCAGAGCTCCTCGGCCAAGACGGCCAGCGAGGAGGATGCGGTGCTAGTCGACACCCCGACCAAGAGCGGCAAGAAGAAGGGCAAGAAATGAGTGAGAGATACAATCACTATGTGAACGTGGAGGAGACGGGCCGAGCTTCAACTTTGACCGCACAACCCGGCGTCAGTTGAACCTTGCTTGGTTTGTACAACATACTTGACTTCCATGTCAGATAAGCACTCTGGCAGGCTGAATGAGGGGTAAGAAGGAGAAGTAGGGAAGGGACCAACATCCATATATAGGCGTTGAGGTTATTTCTTGAAAATAATGGCATGGGGCCTTCTTTTCTATCGAATCTTATTAACCGTTTCTTTCCGCTCTATACTCCTTTGAAAATGCAACACCAAGTAACCAGTGCGGACCAGCCCGCAGCAGCAATAATGCAACCATGCAACCCCCCGATGAAATGCAGAACAAAGGCAAATTAAAATGGCAGACACGCAAAAAAACTCCAAAGCAACAAAGACGATTCCCCTCCCGTTCAGACGCCTGTCAATGTCCCGATGAATTCATGTGAGAGCTGGTCACCATGGTCAGGGATAATGCTTTCGCCGCCACATCTCCTCCTCGGTCAGCCTCGCCCTTCTGGCCTCGTCGAGTATCTCCTCCTCCGACTTGAGCAGGATGGGTGAGTCGCAGCCCCGGAGGCCGATAAACTTTCCCATCTTGCGGCGCTTCTCCTCGAGGGGCAGCTCGGAGCTCCAGGTGATGGGGCACGGGTACTGGTTCGTCCAGGGGCAGGGGGTCCTCTGGTGGTAAAAGTGCGCCAGGGACTCGAGCTGCTCGTCGGTGAGGAGCCAGAACTTGAGGACCGTCGTGGGGAAGGCCGGGTGGATGGCGCCGGTGGTGAGTTGGACGAGGGGCGCCAGGGGGAGCTCCATCTGCGCCAGCTTGCGCTGGAGGCCCGGGTTCTTGGCCAGCCGTCGTTGGCACAGGGCCTGGCGGTGCCTCGAGGGGATCTCGCCTCGCATCATGGTGACTGGAGTTGGGGGGTTGTCAAGAGTGGTGGTGTCTTTGGTTGAAGCGGTTACGGCAGTGTTGCCTGTGGTCTTTTTTGTATCCAGCCTGATGTCTTGTATGCCAACCCAATAGTCACTGGCTCTTGGAGTAATGTCGCTGATTGTGTATTTTTCCAAGTTGTGGGTGAATTGTCTCTTGTTATCGACGGATGGCACCTCCTCCGGTTGTGAATGAATGGCAACGCAGTTTGTAGTCGATTCTGTGAATTGACTTGACTAGACTTGTCCTGTCTTTCTTGGAGCGGGGGAGGTTGGAAGCAGCAAGGAGAGAATAGAGAGAGTGAGAGTGATATCTCATAGATTAACCATGAAATCTCATTCAGCGAACCCGCGTCCTCTTGTATGAGACGATCGCGAAGCCCGGATCGCCGCACGGAGCTGTTCTAGGCAAGGCGGCCCTTTGTCGTCACGAACCGACGCTTTGAGTCCTTTCCCCTCCTTCCCCTCCCCGAAAGCTGCCTGTTCGCGATGGCCCCCTCCCAAAAACTCTTTGGACGGAGCCGGCCAGGGTTTATTTTGGTGTGGGCGTGTACTGTAGTATAGCGTCCGTGTGTGAGACAAGGCCGCCCCGAGGCTGCCTTTGGCCTTGGACGGAACTGGGCTTGCTTGGGCTTGGGCTCGGGCTTGGACTGGGACTGAGGTGGGCGGAGGCGCTGAATGAGAGACATGAAGGTGTTGGCGTGGAATGTGACTGGTGGTCATGACTCAAAGCGAATCTCTCAAGGACAATGGGTTCATTCATTCAATTAGTTGGCTACTATACCGCCATTTCCTGTGATGTCTGTATCTGGTTATTCTTTCACATGATCTCTTTGTGGCAACCTCCGCCGCTTCAACTTCTGCGTGTCTCGTCTTTGGCCATGCGTTGGCCCTCATCCCACGCCGAACCTCGCCTCCCAGCCACCTGGTGTCTCACCCCTTCACCTCACATGGTCGATAACGTCTGTACATTACGTAGCTGCTCCAGTTTGCCCGTTGAGACCTCCCGTCGGATCCGGGCGTCCGGCCTCGGTTCCAGCTTCTTTCTGCCTGTTCTCGGAATACACTCTCGAGTCCTTTCAACACAAAGCATAAAGCCGACTTTTGTTGCTTCCGGTTGTTCGCGTAGCTCATTGTCTCTGCTGCTGACGGTGAAACATCCTTCTCTTGTTAGAGCCACTTCAGCTTGGCAATGTGGTCCGCTTTCTTCTTGCTCGCTTTGACGAACCCCAAAGCCCTCAGCTCGGCCAGTCCGCGATAGAACTTGACCAGTGTCTTTCGCTCGTCTGCCTCGTCGTCCCCGACTAATGCCGCAAACGCCGCCCACAAATCTGCCACGTTGATGAGGTTGCCGGTTTCGAGGTATAGGCGGTAAAGAAGCGCCGTCGCAGGCAGCATTGCTGCTGTGTCTTGTTCGCCTGGTTTGCAGCACGAGCACGAGAGGTAGTCATGCGGCCTTGTGAGGCTGCGCTCCAAGACGGCGCGTGGCCGAGGCACAAAGACATCTCGCGAGGGAGCTCGAGAGTCATATAGCCAGCTTTCCGACAGTAACAGAGAGCTGGGCTTGGGTGCATGCACATGAGTCGTGAGAAGCGCCGTCATGTCGTCCACGATCCGAGTGAGCTGCTTGCCCTCTTCTGTCAGCGCGGCCGAGTCGCGGCTCAGCTGGACTCTTTGTGCGATAACCGTAGTTCGCATCACTTTGCTCTGGCCGCTGTACTTGCTTCGCAACGTGATGCCTTGCTCCTCTGCCCTCGAGTGGAGCTCTTCAAGTTCCACAAGATGTCTAGTCAAGGCATCTTGCAGTTCGATATGCGCTGGTTTCGTTGCCGGCCCAAGGAACAGGTCGTTTTCTCCATCTCGTAGAATAGCAATGACCTTGCGTACCATGGCCATCAGCTCATTGATTTCCATACGTCGCACAGATTCGATCGCTCGCGACTCCTCAGAGATTGAGATGCTGTCCTCCATGGCCGCAACATAAGCTCTCGAGAACTCGCCATCTTGGGCATCAGTCTCCTGGACTATCAACAGGGCGCGCAAAAAGTCTTTGATCGATTCCTCCCTGTTGGCCAGACTCTCTTCTACCCGAGCTGTAAGAAAATCGTCACGTTCAAGCAAGTCCTTGGCGTATTGTATATGCTCAAGATTGCTAGATTCGACGGCCTGTTCGACATGTTCCCGGAACGAGCTCACATGCCGCAAGGCCTCCGTGTGCTCTGCTTGCAACGTTGAAGTATGTCCGAGGACGCTGAGAGGGTTGGCGTAAAAGTGGCACATATAAGCGTACTGTTTCGAATCAGCAGCGGCATGACAACACTGTAACTGGTGCAGGGCTCACCTTTAACGACATTGTGAATGTTTGGATACCTGAGACTTGATCATGTTGCCGGTCCAGCATGCTGCGGAGAAGAGATGTACCAAGGAGGATTGGAGCATCAGCTGCAGCCACGGCAGCTTTGAAGACGGTCTCGAGGATCGCCGAGGTCTGGATGACGTCGAATTGTGCTCCGTATATCAGCTGACATGCTGACTTTAGCAGCCGGGCTTGGAGAAGCTCAACAGATGTGGCGATGCCGAAAAGCAGAGTAAAAGGGATGCGCGGGCGCCAGGAACTTGAGAGAGTCAGCAGAGGTTCTCGTGGCAAGGCAGAATTTGACTTACTTGAAAAGAATGATCAAATCGGACAGAAGGCTGCTGTCAAATCCTTCACTGTCCTGGAATGCCACAAAGATATGCTCGCAGCCCTGAGGATTAACAAATGCATGCAATGCCTCAAGGTCATAGTCGAGATATCGTCGGCCCTATCACGAAGTGAGCCCTGTACTGCTATCCGCGGATCTGAAGACTCACCTTTCCGCCATCTCCAACATGCAGATCGTCATCTTCCTCGTCCGAGACCTTTGCCGTGACGTCGCGGATGATCTTCTTCAGCGTCGCCTTGAGCGTTGATGCCTCTGACGACCGCAGCCTCACAAACTTGCTGGGGGTTGCCTGCTGGAGAGCATCGGATAGCTGCTGAAAGAGAAGATCCTGTGACGCAATGTTGGGGCCTGTGATGATGAATGCTGAAGGGATTCTATCCCCACTGTGCATGGTCAGTCAAGGTCGAGACGACCAAAGGGGAGGGTGCCTGTTACCAGTCTGTCTTTGCATCTTCTACAAAAGCCTTTACTTGGTCAAGCGTCTCCGAGTTTGAAGACTTGAGGATCCCCTAACTCAAATAAGCAGAGATTCACCCGATGCAGCTTCGCCAACTCACCTCGATGCGGTCACCAATCTTGGCCCAGCTCTCCTGGAAAAGGGTCTCCCTCAGCTGCACGAGCTCAGGCTTCTCGGCTCCATTGAGTAGCGGCACAAAGGGTGATGCGTTTTCGACAGCCTCTGAGGCCTCTTGAGCCTGCTTGGATACCCTTCTGCGCTTGGCTGGCTTCTGGCGTGTCCCATCTCCTTCGGGGTCAAATATGTAGGCGACCTGTCTATTACGTTAGTGTCCGTTTCCAACCGCAGAAGGCTGCAATGAAATGAGTCACCTGATGATCTTCCTGGCTATAAGTCTCTTCCTTTCCAGCTTCTCGGGTCATTTTGACAGCTCCTGAGATGGATGCAAGATGTGTCGGTTGCTCCTGAAGCTTGGATATTGAGTAAGGGAGTTGACGCGTTTTCGGCTGGGAGACGCGTCTATACACACTGTATCACGCACTGTATACCGAGCCCCTTGGGACCATCAACTCCATCACCCCCGTATATACATTCACTAAGAGCTCGGTAGACACCAGCAAATCAACAAATTAACAGCATTCACTCAATCATAATTAATCTCTAGTTCTTTGTCCCATTGATCATTTGTATGCTACTGTTGCCAATTCACATTCCCATACGCCCCTCTCAAAAGCCGTCGCATTCTTGAACATCATCTTCCGACCCATGAAATCAGCGCAAGATGCCTCCTCCGCCTGTCACCATCTGCCTCGCGCTCCTCTGTCCATTCTGTCATGCTTGGGAGCCCGTGTCGAGTCGGCTGCCCTCTAGCATGGCAGATAATCATTGTACAACCAGAAATATCTCGCCTCCCCATCCCGCAGAACTCGTCGTGACCCCGGCGACCCGTCGAGAGCTTCTGCCGCCAGCTTTCCATCCATGGCAGATACTCGTACAGAAGCGGAAGAAAAAAAAACAGACGAAATCACTTTTGCCAGAATAAAGAGTGAGAAACACAAGACCGGAATTCGACAGACCTAAACCCTGACGCCGTGAAGAAAGTCGATCTAAAACACCACGAGCCCCATCAGACCATAACCAACCCATCCTCATCAGTTAAGCCTCAGTTTTGATAGGCTCAGGAGGGGCAACGGTCTAGTTCACGGTTAGCTTCGTGCTTCAGATAAATTGCCAAGAAAGCTTGCCTCATCCTTCTCGCTCTTCTCGGCCGCTGGTGCCTCTGGTGTTGCTTCGGCCTCCGCCTTGGGCTTTTCAGACTCCTCCGCCTTTGGCTCCTCAGTGTCCTCTTTGCCACTGTGCGATTCTCTCTTCTTCTCTAAGTGCTTGGCTTCGGACTTTCCGTTGACTCCGTTGGGGGCGACAGGAGCAGGCTCGTTGGCCATCAACTGATTCCACTGGTCCAAAAGCGCTTGGGAACGGTCCTTGAAATGGAATTCTTCCTCGCGAGGAATGGTCTGGAGCTTCAAGATGGCCTTGAGAACCTTGTTGATCTTGGTCGCGCGGATGATGGAGACCTCGAGATCCTTAAAGTTCTCCAGCATTGTCACGTACTCGGACATCTGCTTCATCTCAGACTCTTGAGGCTGCTGGTCTCTTGTGAGGAGTCCACGCTGAAGCTTATGTCTGAGGTACAGAACCTCCTTCTACGAGGGCGTTAGGGATAAGCTGCGGTACACGGTGCTGGGGACCTTACCTCCTTACGCTGCCGACGCTGCTCGGCTGTCATCTTGGGTTCCTTGGGTCCCTCGGCCTTCTTCTCAGACGACTTCTTGACCTTGAGCTTTGTCTTAGTAGCTGATTCGTCCTTGCCCTTGGGAGTGCCATTGGCGGCCTTGGGGGTAGAAGTGTTGAGCTTGATCTTGGGCTTCTTGACCGAGTCGGACCGTTGAGGTGTCTGTATGAGCTTTGTCAGTACGTACTATTCTCAAGAAAGGGGTGGTTGGAGACTCACGCTGGCGTCGTCTTCGGCCTTCCGCTTCTTGGACTTGGGCTTCTCTGGAACGTCGTCGTCCACGTCATCCATCTCCAGGTCATCAGCTGGTGCCTTGGCCTTGGACTTCTTGGACTTCTTGGGTGTTGCAGCGGCCTCCTTCTTTGCCTCCTCCTGCGCAATCAGCTCTTCTTGGAATTGTTTCAAGACGTCCTGATAGTACTCGATGGGGTTGTTCTGGGAGGCAAGCTCAAAGGCTTCTCGCAAATCCTTCCGCATCTTCTCGGTGATCGTGTCGGCGGCCTTTTCGGGGGTGAGCTCTGTGAGGGATGTGTTGGGAACCCATCCGCTGTAAAAAGGTCAGAAAAATCATGTGCATGGTCTCGGGGGATACATACAATTCGTTCGTGTACAGATACATGACAGGAAAGCTTCGGTCGTTAACGCGCTTGCCGCCGTCGGCATAAGCCTCGTTGTAGGTGCCATCGCGTCGTGCCGCGGTTACGGGACGGTTGACGACGAGCGCCTGGGGGAGCATTGACTCATCGCAGATGATGGCTGGCCACGCGGGGAAGCCCTTGAGCTTGACCAGGAAGTGGTCGCCAGGCTTGGCGTCCAGGTGTGTGAGGCGCGCCTTGGAAGCCTTCTTGCTCAAAGTCTTGCCTCCAGACCCGCCAGTCGACTTGCGTCGGTTGTTTTTCCCCTTGGCCGCGGGGGTCTCGGCTGCGGTGTTTGCAGCTGCGGTCTCGCCATCAGCAGGGGGAGCCGCGCTATCAGCGGTGGCCTCCTTGGCAGCTGGTGTCTCGGTCGCGTCCTTCATCTCCGTGTCTTCGTCCTCAGCAGCAGGTTTCTCGCCCTCCTTGGGCTTCTCGGTCGCGTCTTGAGCTTCGGCGGGCTTCTCTGAGCTCTCAGCCTCCTTGGATTCTGGACGCGCCAAGTGGTCAGCATAGGTCTGGCAAACAGGAAGGACGCGCCCGCGACAGCAGGGCATTGCCTTAAGTTGGAGCGCGAAGGCAGGAACAATGCGACAATGCGCAAAAGACGTCAAGTGCGTAAAAATGTCAACTCACCTTCGGTGGCCTTGCCATCCTCGTCGCCTCCCTTGGCTGTCTCGCCCGCGGGCTCTGCGGCCTTGTCCTCGGCCGATGGGGCCTCGGCAGGCTTGTTCTCAGTGGCAGGAGCTTCCTGCGCGTCAGCAGCAGCGGCGGCGACCTCGGGCTTCTCGTTGGGCTGGTCGGCCATGGCGATGGAGGTGACGATGCTTCACTGGTCAGAGGGCACAGGTGCCTGAAGCAGGGTTCCAGCCGGGGAAAAGATGGTCGAACGCGTAGCGGGTCGTGTATGGGGCGCGTCAATGGGGCGCAAGACTGGTAGCGCGATGAGAATCGGGTTGTGACGATGAGTTGCGCAATTGAAGATGAGAAGCGCCTCGCCGAGTTGTGCCGGGATGTAGGTTGGGGTGACGAGAGAAAAAACACTGGTGCGAGTTGATGGGCTGGCAAGGGAAACGCTTCAACGTCACCAGAGGACAATCACGTGATGTGTATATGCCGCCCACGTCGGGCGGCGTCATCAGCAACCCCAAGCACACACGACACCAGCCCCAGCGCGTTTGCATCCCTGATTCGGCGCCTTCGGATACAAACCCGACGACTGGACGCGTCCCAAGCATCTTCTCCCCATCGTCTTCACGCCTCATCACTCCTGTTGTGGTCGTCCACCACCTCGTGGTTCCAGCCGTGGCGAGGCGCGTCCCTGGCGTTGCCAAACAGCTCATCTCGCCCCTCGCGCCTCATAACTCATGTTCCACCACTTCATGTCCACACAACTTGGCTTGTATCCGGATAACTGGTCTCAGAGAGCACATCTCGATCACATTGAATGCCATGGGTCATGGTGCCATTTGAAAGGTTCGAAAATTAACACCCTTTATTCGCGTTCGTAGGTAGTCTGCAATAGGTAGGTAGTGTACACAGCCATTCTTGGCACCGAGTCGCAGCTGGAGGGAGCTCTACGCTCCTACTCCTCGTCTTCGTCCGAGTCCTCCTCATCGTCGTCCACATCCATGCCTTCGGCTGCCGTCACCGAGAATTCCCGCTCTTGGTCAACTCCAACATAACTATCGCTCATTAGGAACAGCTTCAGGTCGTGCTCACCTGGCGATGGCACAGTGTACTCGAGCCGGACGTTCAGTTCCCGCCCGATCGTCACTCGCTTGATGGCCAAGAGATTCTTGGTCTTTTCATCACCGACAACTAGCCACCAGTTCTCCATCTTCTTGACGGGGTAGAATGGCGCATGCACCGTTGAGTCGTAGTCGCCATCCTCCTCCTCAAGGTTGCGCGCAATCTTGATGCTCAAGTATGCTGGCTCACCAGCTCTGATCTCGTCCTCGTCCAGATTCTCGTGCTCGAGTTCCAAATCAGGGTACTTGTCGTTTGTGAAGTTGGCCGCTTGAGCCAGCTGGTTCTGCGACAGGCCAAGTCGCTTGACAAGCTTGTTGTAATCGGCATTCTCGTCTGGGTTCATCGCCTCCATGAAATCGAAAATGTCCTTGATTCTATGGGACTCGTTAGCTGCCATGTCAACTTCCATATCAAATCGCGTTACATACCCAAAATCGTTCGCCACCTTGACAACCTCTGGAGTAAAGTGAGGAATCTGCTTGAGAGGACTATCCCGATCCCACATGCCTTGGACAATCATTTGTGACATCTCCATGGCGTTCATGGCGTTGAGATGACCGTCTGAGGACAGGATATCGACCATGGCACTGAGGAGGCTGAGGACCTTCGAGAGCAACACCTCCTGATCCTTGGCGAGATCAATTGGCAACTGCATCCGTGAGAAGTGAGCCTGGAGTAGCACAAAGGCCTTGAAGTGTGGTGAGTCATAGACTGGTTGAGACATCTTGACAGGGACCCGATCGTAGATGCGTCGCAAGAGACCATCCTCGTGGCGTCGAATTTGGATCGACTCAAACTCGGTCGCAGATGTGACAATTTCCATGATGCCCTTGAGCTTTGTACGAGCGCTGAGCGAGAGCAAGAAGGTCTGCATGGTGATGTACGAGATGTTGTAGTAGGCGGCAATCATGGCAGCGTTCTGCGGCGCCACAGAGCCGTCCTCCTCGTCAAAGTCAATAATCTTTGACTCGCCAAGCTCACGCAAGGTCGTCTCAACCAGATCAGACATGTAGTTGCTCAGGCCCTCGTGAGTTGTACTTGTCAAGCTATAGTAACTGGGGTTGGCGAGCAGTCGGCGGTAGAAATAGGTGAATGTCGTCCAGTTGATCGCGTCATCACCACACTCGATCATCTTGGTGCTGATTTCAGTGACAAACGCGTCGTGCAAGTAGTTGTGAAGATGCGACTCTACTGGAAGAGCCTCATTCAGGAACTTCTTGTAGTACTCACGCTTCACTTGGGGGAGCATGAGGACACCACGGCCGCGGCCATCCTTGGATGGACGAAGGGCCTTGCCAAACATGTGCAGCACCTCGCTGAGGGGGTAGTCAACATATCGATGCTCACGACCCTCAAAGTATTGCGTTCCCATGACGATGACGAGATGGGCAGTGCTATTCAGTTCCCAGCAGACATCTCGGGACGCAACGAGAACCTGAATAGCGCCGTTGTCGTAGAGGTGCTTAACAATTCGTCTGTCACTCTGACTGAGAGCCTCATGGTAATATCCAACACCATGGGAAAGCGCCTCCGCAAGCGCCTCCTCGTGGATGCGCTCAAGCAGGGGCTTCATCTGCTTCACTTCAGCGTGGAGGAAGCGATCCTCGTCGTCGTCGGCGAAGCAGGCAGCCAGAAGATCACGGGCGGTTGCTCGAGTCTGCTTGCGGCTGGGCACGAAGATCATGGCGGGCTTGTCGGGAGACATTTGTGTGATAGCCAAGTATGTGGGCTTAGCCATCGCCAGCATCAGAGACGGGAAGTGAGGGTTTGTGAAAGACTGCAGATGAAGCTCAAGAGGCACGGGCCGAACATGGGGGCTGAAGTTGTAGATGTCGTGCTTCTTGGCATCAATCCACTCGCCGATATCTCGCGCGTTTGCAAGCGACACGCTGAGAGCGATTATTCGCATGGGGAGCTCCGTCTGGCTGCGGATATAATGCATACGGGACACGATCGTCTCGTACACATAACCCTGGAAGCCTCCCAGAAGGTGAATCTCGTCAGCAATGAACAGCTCCACGGTCTGAACGTTCTTGCGGCGCTTCCATTGTCTGGACAAAACATCCCATTGGGTTGGAGTGGCCAGGATCAGGTCGCCCTTCTCCAGGAGCTTGAGATCGGTGGCTGTCTCGCCAGTGAACTTCACAATCTCCTTTCCGCCGTTCAGATGGCTCAATCGCTTCTGCCAGTCCTGGAGGCGAGAATCGACAAGCTCTTGGAAAGGTGCGATGTAGACGGCTCGGCCAGAGTCAGCCTGTGTCCAATGTCGGAGGAGAGCGAACTCGGCGCAAACTGTCTTGCCGCTGCCTGTGGGAGCTCCAACAAATACATTCTGGTCTGTCTTATACAGAGAGTTGAACGTTTGAGTCTGGATCCTGTTGAATTGCTTCCAGTCAGGGTAGAGGTCAACGTAGCTCGCCACCTTAAGAGCGGAGACAGGCAGAGGCTGAAGCTCGAGGAGTTCAGTGTGGGGAGGGAACTTCTCGGGCAGGATCAGCTTGTGGAAGGGGACAGGGAGCCTCGTCTCAGCATGCATCCATCGGTCAGATACAATCGAGACGAAGTAGTTGGGGGGCATGGGGTCTGTGATGGGCACCGTGAAATCGACGATGTGCTCATTCGCCTCAGACTCGGCATACTCCTTACGGAGCAAGAAAGTGTCGTGGTAGAGAATATCCTCGCCGTCGCAGTCTTCGACCAGGATCCAGAAGTTCTCGGCAGCTCCATGGACAGAATCATCCCATTCAAAGTTGGGAGTGATACTCAATTCAACACGCAGCATCGACCGGGTCATGGGCTGCACTTGAGCCTGGACTTCAACACGAGGGAACTTGGCGACGAGGCCGCAAACAGTTCGGCCAGCTCGAGGCATACCAAGAAGTTCACCCATGCGAGGGGGGTCCAAGTCAAAGTAGCTGCTCCAAGCTACATCGATTCTCTCTGCCTTTTGAACGACATCCCGAGGGCACGAAGGGAACTGACGAAGAGGAGACATGGTCGGCCACATGCGCTTCTCGGCCATCTTGCAAAGATCCAGAGCGGTCTTGGCAACTGAGGCCCAGCCCTTCTTCAGCGCGATCTCAAAGATGGCGCGGAGAATACGACCGGCAGACTGGGTCACGTACACCATGTCCGCCATCAGGGCCAGGCCATCAAGCTTGAGGCGCGAGATGTAGGCTTGCAGCAGCACATTAATCTTGGCATGGGGCTCCTCAATGCTCTCCTTGACAGGAATCGGCACACGACCCAGGAGCTTGGCCAACTCGAGCTTCTCGTCTTGTCGAACAGGGATGTACTTAAACTCGGCGCTCAGAGCAAAGACGCGGAAAAGCTCAATGGTTGTAATGGAGGGTTGAATTAGGTTGTTGTAGGTCTCCATGGATCCAAAGGTGATGTAGTAGTGAGAAGCGATACGGCCGAGTTCAGTTGACTGGAGCTTTCCGGTCTTCTCATCGTACTTGATGAGGTTGGATTTCCGGAGAACCATGGCAGCAGAATGAATCAGGTCAACCCGTTTCTGCTCAAGAGCTTCGTCATCTTCATACTCAGCCCCGACCTGGTACAGACCAGGCGAACGGAGCATTCGGACGAACAGATAGGTGTATCCCAGCCACTCAACACCCTCGTCGCGCGTTCTGACATTGCCAAGAACAATCTCGGCGTTCAAGTTGTCGACCAATTTGCTCACGAACTGACTTTCAATCGGAAGCTGCTGGTTCAGAAGCGAGAGGTAGTATTGCATCTCACTTTGAGTCGTGATGATGATGCCTTCACCGTAAGTGTCGTACTGAGGTCGACCTGCACGTCCAAGCATCTGCAGAACATCCTGTGGGCTCAGCTCAACCCAGCTACCCTTCTCAGGAGAGTAGACTTGTGTTCCCTTGATGACGACTGTATGTGCTGGCAAGTTCACACCCCAAGCCAGTGTTGCAGTGCACACCAAAACCTGGATAGCACCACGGGCAAAGAGGTCCTCCACATCTGTCCTGTCTATCCTGCTCATACCAGCATGATGGATACCAAAGCCGTAGGGCAGGATATCCTTGAGGTCCTTGTCGGTTGCTTGAGACGAAGCCTCATTGAGAACTTCGCGACTACCAGCGTCGTGTCGAAGAATCTGGTTGATCGTATCCATCTCGAGCGCCTTGTCTCGAATGTAACGGGCTGTCTTGGCAGTCTCCTTTCGAGAGTGAACGAAAATGAGCATCTGGTTTCTGTTTGTGCCCACGTGCTCGATGACTTTGTTATAGCACACATCGTTCATCGTCTTGAGCTGCTTAATGGCCTTGCGATCCGTGACTCCAACAAACTCCTGACGCAGGGGACATGGTCGGTAGGAGCCATCAAAGTGGAAGAGGCCCTTCTTGGTGTCCACCCGCAAGAAGCTAGCAACATCTCGGTAGTTGGGCAGAGTAGCAGAGAGACCAATGATACGGACGGGTTCACCAGTCTGCTCGGTCTTGCGGATCGTTCTGCTAACGATGCTTTCCAGCACAGGTCCACGGTCATCGTGCAACAGATGGATTTCGTCGATGATGATCAGGCGCACCAGGTTTGTGTAGGTCAGGTCATTTGACTTTCTGGTGATGACATCCCATTTTTCAGGAGTGGTCACAATGATTTGCGTCTCGGCGATTTGCTGCTTGGTGAGCTGACGATCACCAGTCAACTCTGAAACTCGAATGCCATAGGGCTCGAGACGGTTTCCCAAGTTGCCAACCTGCTCCTGGACCAGGGCCTTTAGCGGGGCGATACACACAATCTTGAATGCATCAAGGTCGATGTCGCCAGTCTCAGGGTTGCGGTGCTTCCCGATTTCACGAAGGATGGCGAGCATACCAACGTTGGTCTTTCCACTACCAGTAGGAGCACAAACAAGCATGTTGCCATCATCTTCAAATGCTGAAGGGTAGCACTTGGACTGGATCTTGTTCAGGGACTGGTTCTTGCTGAAGGGGTTTCGAGACCACTCTGGCATGTCGGTAATGGGAATCAAGACATCGCCAGGCTCATTGCGTTTCTTGGGGGTAGGGATGTGGATTTCCTCGTAACCCTTGAATGTTCTCTTGGTTGAGCCTTCAGGTAGTCGGACCTTGGGGTTTGTCATGAGATGGTTTCCTTGATCAAAGACCAGGTTGTCGAGGTTGATGAGCTTCCTGGGCTGCAGCCCGCCAACCAGCTGGCCTTCGGCGCGCCCAGGTTTGGGTGCCTCTGCGGTGAAGGAGGCCGGGACGTCGATGTCCATCTTAATGTCCATCTTGCCCTTCTTGCCCTCACCTGAACTGTGGCCCTTCAACTCATTGAGAATCCATTGCAGGCCTTCCGAGCCCATCTCTCTTTCGACATCGGCGCGTTGTTCGGGACTCTCTGCGCGAGCCAGCTTGGTGAGCCAGAAGACCTTCTCTCTGTTCTCAACGAGCTTCTGGACCAACTCGTGGTGTTCAAAGTCGAACAATTCCATGAGGTCATTTTCGATCTCGCGCAGCGACTTTTCTTCGCCATCGGCCTCGTCCGGTTCGCCTGAAAGAATGCGAAGTGCCTCCTTCGTCTTGTCGGTCTGCTCGTGAGCATCGGGGTATAAGATGCCAATTTGGCGTTGCAACCAGAAGGCGTCAATATCTCGCGCAGGCACACTGTGCTTCTCCTTCTCGGCTTGTTTGCCTCCTGATGGCGCCGAGTTGAGGATCATTTCATCATCCACATCGACAACGGCGTCGTCGTCCTTGGCCTCGGCATTGTCGTCCTTCTCTTCCTCTTCCTCCTCGTCATCCGATGATTCGTCGCGAACTTCGTGAACAATGCCGCCTTCTTCATCGTCTTCGTCTTCGTCAAAGGCCACAGCAACACCTTGACGTTCGTCGATCTCGGCGTCGTCACCATCCGCACCTCCCATGGCGACATCCTCGTCATCATCCTGGGCATCGTAGTCTGTGATCTTCTTTCCTAGATTTACCAGCTCGTTGAACTGCTTGGGGTTCAAAGCCACGCCCAAGATGTCATCGATCTCCTTCTTTTTATCCAGGTCCTTCAAATCGTCGTCCTTCAAATATTCCAGCACAGCGTCCGCCGCGCTGCGCACGACCTCATGGGGTACGTCGCCGAGATTGTTTGCCACAATTGTGATGATTAGATCGAACGTCGCTCGTGTCGCTGGCGTGCGCGGTCGGTATGTGATGCCCTCCACCAGGAGGTCGTTGGCGCCGAGGACACCGGCAGACTGGTGCGCTTCCGCCTTTCGCCTTCGCTGTTCTCGTGCCAAGATATCTTCGCCTTCTCGCAGACTTCCCCTCTCAATATCTGGGAGTCCGGGTTGTTTCTTCGGCTTCGGCGCGTCGTCGCGGGCAACTCGAGCGCCCATGTCCCGGATGCTCAAGCGCCCAGCCAGCGACTCTGGATCACCAGTGGCCTCATCAGTTCGTCGCGTGACGAATCGACGGTCCGCCTGGAGGACCAGGTTCGACATGGCCGAGTACTTGTACTGCGAGACATCTCGATTTGCTTCCGACATGGTGGCAGTGGTTGTGAAGCTTTGTTATTGCTGGAGAACGCCGATGTTCTCGACAAAAGCCCGGGGCACTGGGCTGTTAAATAATCATGGATTTGCCACCGACGCGACTTTTAGGATATGTAGCCGCCGCCTAGATGACTCGAAGTATGCGATCGATTGATGCGCAGTTGTTGTTGTGGTTTGTATGCGTTCCCAAGGTTTTGGAGCAAAGTCGCGATCGCAAATTTCAGATCGCAGCCTGGAAGGCTGAGACGCTAGGTCACGTTTGGGCTAGTGTCATTGGAGCGCGTCTGTGGCTAGGTAGGTGAGTGTGTGGCTGCACCCTCAACTACCTCATTCAGTCCATGGTTGATCTTACAGATGGGTGCTTATTTCAAAGAAATCCGAGCCTTTTGCAGTTATTACATGCCCTTAATTCTCAAGACTCAGTGCTTTTTAGTAGTCATTACCACGGCAATTACCCAGGGGAGGCTCAGCATTCAAATTCACACCAGCCACACCTTAGCAACCGAGTGTTGACCAGGGGCGCTCCGCTATTTACTCCCATGAGCAGAGCAACGAGCCCAAACAATTCTCGACAGCTTCTCACCGACAAACCATGTGAAGCCAAGATGGCGAATTCATCCAACACTGCTGAAACATTTCAAAACACTCTTGATCCTTTCATAAAGCCCCGGGAACAAGTCAACTACATTCGACGGGTCTTGGCTCTTCACCTTGGGTCCTGCTCATATGATGGTCCAATCAAGCAGCCTGTGTCCCTGACAGATACAGCACACGATGTGAATCTCGACCCCGACTCTAAGGGAGTATACAGAGAGTATGTTGAGGCTCTCAAGGCAAATGTGGAAGCGCGTCGGAACTATGACGGCATTGCCCAAACCAATGCTTCCCGGCCATCCTCATCCCAAGAAACACCCTCCAACGGCAGTGATTTACTAGAGGAGCGAGTTGCACTTCTAAAACTTCAGACGAAACAAGACCGGCTTTTGGCGGTCCAGAATCACCTCGATCTGCTCATGCAGAAACCCGCTGCCGCCCCCGAATATCTTGACCCTGAAGACATATTTCATGAGGCAGCCAGTCTCCCCAGAGTACCCAAGGAGGTTGTGAACGGGCTCGTTGCGCAGCAAAGCACGAAGAAGCCTGATCTGACGGAACAAGTTGCCCAACTGGAGAAGACGGTTCTGAGGGCAAAGCTACTCTTGCGGCGGGAGGAGCAGCTCCTCCGCGAAACGAGGACCAATGCTCAAAACATACCGGATGTCATCAGTAATGGTACAAAGCTGCATGCTTTGAATGCGACTCGCAACGAGCTCATCTCCTGGATCGAGACTGAGCTCGGAAAGGCATCGACGGATGAAGACGGGGATGAGGAGACCGGGGGTAGCGCTGGAGGTCATGATCGAGCAAATTCAGATCAGGCTTCGATAAACGCCCAACTCGATGCCATCAAGGACAAATACGCCAAGTATCTCGCTGCTAGGCGATCCCTTCTCTCCACGGTTGCCGAGCGATCTGATTCATCTGCGGCACCTGTGCTCGCTCCCCCCGAGTCCAAGCAGCAAGTGGGTGATGCTGATCCTGTGCCGAGCACCTATCTCCTCACGCCATACATCGAATCTCTTCTCTCTCTTTCTAGGAGGCAGAAGGCCATGATCACGCAAAAGGCCCATACAAATGCTACACTGAGCAAGGAAGTTAAGGATTCCTGCCAGTTGCTTGGTCATCTTGCTGAGGAGAGCCAACTGCTCCCAGCCCATGCCGTGGCGCCCACCTCTCGGAGGAGGTCGGGCTTGGGAGAGGTCCTAACGTCCACCGAGCGACCTGGATTTACCGGCAAAGTCCAGCCCTGGGTACTCGCAGCAGATTCAGCCAAGATTGCAACCCTTGAAAATGTGGCGGAACAGGTTGAACGCGGGCAACTTGCGTTGGAGGCTTCTATGCAGACCCTGCAAGAGATTGATCACCTCTTGGGCCAGGGTGAGGTGGAACAGGATGAGGAGCCTCAAGCTGACACCACTAAGGATGACTTTTGGCTGGCAACAGGCTCCAAGACTCCAAGCAAGGCCAGGAAACATACCGAGAAAAAGAAGGATTCGGAACAGTTGAGGGATGCATGGTCTGGACTGCACGGCAATCTGGGTCTGATTGGCCACGAAGACACAGCGTAGAATCATGCTTTAAAGTACAAGATTTTAATATTTTGGTGATATATGACCAGCTCAAACGCCAACACCATATCTACCCCCAACTCCGTTCCTCATCCGAGATGCTGCGTGCTTATTTTCCCGCCATGATAGTCGACACCCTCGTAGCCAAATCAAGGATAGATAGGTGCTCATCGGCTCCGTCTACTAACCGTTTATCCACTTCAGAGAAGATCAGGACGATCTTGTTCTTCTGTGCATCCGGGATGGTTTCATCGTATGTGAGGGCTTGGTACAACTAAGATGGCTGTTAGAGATGTCTTGTCACGGAGCCAAACTACTTACCTGGCCAACGACTTGTCCTGCGCTCCAACCATCTGCAACCATATCTTCAACGACTTTAGAGACGCTCTGGTACGAGGGTCCTGAGCTCTTGGGGCGTATCGCTCGAACTAAGTCTTCAATGGTGCTCTCGGGAATGACACCGGCGATGTCCTCAACAATCTTAACGGTCACTGCCTTCTTATCCACGTCCATAGTATCAGCACCCTCGGTGTCCTTCTCGGGAACATTGGCGCCCACGAGTCTAGCAGCACTCTGCAGGAAGGTAATAGCCTTTCGAAGATCTCCTTCGCTGCACTTGATCAGTGTGTCAACGGCGCCGTCCTCCAGCGGAACGCCCTCCTTCTCTGCGATCTCCTCGAGCCTCTTCTTTGCATTACTCTGGTCGAGGCTTTTGAATCTAAACTTGCTGCATCGACTAGCAAGCGGGTCGATGATACGAGTGACATAGTTGCAAATCAAGCAGAAACGAGTGATCTTGCTGTATGTCTCCATAGTTCTTCGCAGTGCGCTCTGCGCATCTTGTGTCATGGAGTCGGCCTCGTCGAGGATAATGATCTTGAAAGGGGGGCAGGGATATTTATCCTTATACCCAGGGCTCGGGTTGGTCAATTGCATGCGGGCAAAATTCTTGACCTTTTCTCGGACGATGGAGATGCCACGCTCGTCGGAGGCGTTGAGTTCGAGGACTCGGGACTTGATCATTTCGGGGCCGTACAGTTCCTTTGCGAGCGCGAGGACAGTCGAGGTTTTACCTGTACCGGGGGGGCCGTAAAAAAGCATGTGTGGGAGCTAGGAAGTTGTCAGGGCCTGGATCGGTTCGCGAGTGATGGGACGAACATTGGAGGATTGCAGTGTCCTCTGGAGAACATCGACGGTGTGATCTTGAGCAGTGACATCGCTGAGGGTCTTTGGTCGGCTGCAAGTCTGTCAGTCTTTATGCTAGCAACGGAAAATAGGAAGTGCAGACTATTTCTCAACCCAGGGTTGGGTTCGGGGGTTGGTGGCCTTGTCCTGCTTCTGGTCGGCATTCGCATTGGCAGCGGCAGCCGCCTTCCTGGCTTTGAGGTCGAAGAAGCTCGCCATGTTGGCGCAAATTATCGGCCTACTGTGAACACAGGTGAGACTTCGCAGCTTGCGCAGGAGATTTCGATCTCGCGGTTAGAGGTGGTGATAGCTCGATTCGTCGAATTATGTTGGAGTGAGCTTGGGGAAAATCAATTTACGCGTTGGGAGACGCGAAGCGCGTTCTGCAGGACCTTGGGAAGCTGCCATGGAGACGGGAGCACCGGAGCTTGTTGGCCCCACTGCATTGAGCTCCATGGCTGCCTGCATAGGTAGGGTACTCCCGCCCGTGATACGGGCTTCTCGTTGAGTAGTTATGACAGAATGAGTAATTGAGCACGCCTGGATATACCTATATGCATGGTGTCTATGCATTGCTACTTGCTCATTCTTAACCAGTCATGTTCTGCTTGCTGTTAGGCTGGTCATAAACATGGCAAATCCTGGTTGGATGTTCAAGTTGGACATGGTATCATTCTCAAGCGTTGTCATTCACAGTGGATTCTATGTGCTGGCTAGTCTGATGCGTGTACAAGTCCATGGGTGTTAACACATTTTCACAGGTTCTATCGGGAACATGGTACTCATACTAGGTTCCTCGTTGTGTGCTCGTGGACCTTGGCCATTACTATTTATTGATATTGTCTACTTGCTCGACAGTACGAGAAAGAGGGGACATGTGATCATAGTCAAGAAACTCGAAATCACCCGACGGATGCCAGTATCACCACCCAAAACCCTTGCATGAATCATGGCAACTTGCATGCGAGTGTTGGCTGATGGACGCACGTAGCCGCCCAGTCAATGACTCCTACCCTATGTGCTTGGCAAAGGCTGGTGTATGCTCTTCGCCGATGGTCATTTCGGGTACTTGCGTGTAGTGGAAACACAGACAGTAAATGAAATGACTTAGTTGACTTTCTGCTGTTTGCCCTGTGCTGCATCTATGGCTTTATTCATGCTCGAATAGACTTTGTCCTCCTCACCTGCATGTCGTCTCCTTGAAGTCTGTTGCCTGCCCTATAAATGGTTAGGCCCAAGCCAACAACCTGCCCGCCCGGTCCATCCCCGCCATTAGCCTGACCCTTGCCCCAGCAGCTGAAGTCAAGTGCGAGTGTCTGCCCACCTCCACTCCTGCCGTGCTCGGTTTAAACAATCACTCTCCCACCTTGCACCTCACGATTACAACTTGACGCTTGGGATCGCACTCCATCGAAAGTCCTCAACTTCATCGCGGCCTGTCCATGTGCGTCGCGCTCTGCAGACAGAGCATTTTCACAACTACTTTCATCTGATCTGCATCCCACGAGACGCCATGGACCAGTCTATCATTCGCATCTCCAAGGTTATTTGCCCCGCACTCGCTTTCACCATCCCTTGTCTCGTCTTTGCGCCGTGAGCTCTCTGGGTGCTAACCATCACGTAAAGGAGCTCAGCGACATCCAGAAGAGTTCCGACCTGTGTATGTATATTCATGAAGTTTCTGCATTCATTATCTAACGTCGCCGCGACCGAACGTAGCACTCGCCGTGGCATGTCGCGACATTGATGTTCGCAATGTCAAGGCCCTCATCATGGGCCCTCACGAGACCCCGTACGAGTTTGGTCTTTTCGAGGTTGGTAGCCAACGAGTCACAAATATACCCAATCTAGAAGTAACTAAATGAGACATGCAGTTCGCTATCCGATTCCACAAAGGTTGGGCTTCCTTCCTCACACTGATGCTCTCTCTCACCCCCATTTGTAGATTACCCTTCCAAGTCCCCCACCGTGCACTGCGTCACGACGAATGGTGGGCGCTGTCGGTTTAACCCAAACATCTACTCTAGCGGCAAAGTCTGCCTGTAAGTTATTGCTCTCTGGCTGCCGACACTCAAACTGACGGTCATAGTTCCATCCTAGGGTAATCGACAACACCTCACCACCTCGAGCGACGACACTGACATAAAGAGTAGGACGTGGCGTGGAGAGCGTGGAGAGGAGTGGTCGTCAGCCCAAGGACTGGAATCCATTCTACTCTCCATCCAGAGTCTCCTGTCCTCGAACCCATACGAAAACGAGCCAGGCTTCGAGGATGCCAACGATGAATCGGACAAGAAGGCGCAGAAGGAATACGTCCAAAAGGTTTGCTGCTGTGTCTAGTTACGCGATCCTATCACCTAATCATTGCTAGATCCGCCACGAAACGTTGCGAATTTCAGTCATCCAACGCCTCGAAGGGTACCTCGGGTTGACCGCCCACGGCCCCCCACACGTCGAAGTAGAAGCCAGTGATGGGGATCTCGACGATGACGATATCGACGAGTCTAGTGTGCCATTTGAACCATTCAAAGACCTCTGCAAGCGTCGATTCTTGTGGTATTTCGAGTCATACCTGGCGGCGGTTCAAAAGGGCAAGTCTGAAACCAGGGACGGCCAGGTTTTCGCTCGAATGCCCTTCGAGTCCCCCGGGAGCAACAGTATGGACGGCAAATTCAACTACACCGAACTTGAACGCCGTCTACATACCATCAAGGCCGCAATCGACGCAGAGCCCCAGAAATGGGCCGAGGAAGGCCTGGCTTCCAAGGCACGAGAGAGCACTGTGGCTGTCAACCTTCAGCACCAGTTTGAGCAGGTCGTCGAGGCGTTCAAGAGGGGAGATATGCCCCATAACGTGTTCCTTGAGAATGACAACCCTTTTGTATGGGTGATCACCTACTTTGGGCGCCCAATGACCAATCTTGACGGCGGGCTGTTCAGAATCAAGATGAACTTCAGCCCTCGATTCCCCGAAGAGCAGCCTCGAGTCAAGTTTGAGACCAGGATTTTCCACCATCACATTGCGTCAGACGGTACAGCGTGCTATACGCCCAACCCGCTCAAGAGAGAGGATGTGAGATCTCACATTGAGGCCATCTTTTCCTTCCTCGAAGACGACGAGCCGGCCTACGACCCACGCAAGATCGTCAATCCCGAGGCGAGCAAGATGTACTGGGGAGGAGGCGCCGACGACAAAAAGAAGTACAACCGACGGCTTCGTCGGTCAGTCCAGCAGAGCATGGAGTAAGTTGGCAGCGTCTTCACACACCGACCGTACAGGAACATGGCTAATCCTCTACCACAGGGACTTTCCAGAGTGATGTACAAATCATCTTTGCTGGGATTGCTCTGGGGATTCACTTTGGGAATTTAGGAGAGGCGTATGAGGCGAATAATGGGAGCCATCTTCCGGATTTCACATGGCGTTTAGGTCTGTGATGATACACAAGGGAACCCGGCGTGGTTGGAATTTGGACCCCTTCTTTCAATTATGGATGGTTAGCCTGAAGTGAACCGGTCATTTAGGCTTCGCAGTGTGCATGGAGGAAGTTGACCTGCCAGGAGCAGCGTCATGAGAGCATTCACTATTCTTCATACCAGGCGGCTTGTAGTGACGTGAAGGTTTGATATCACATTTGGAACCCACGAAACTCCCCCAAGGGGCTGAGGGGGCACCCTACTGTAAAGAAAGGAAAAACCATTGCAAGGGGCTATATTGCTAATACCCTCGGAAGCGCCATCCTGTCTAATCATCAACGCCAATATAACAGATGCAACAACCTGGAAACCATTCCCGAAACATCGCTCAAATACGGCAGGCAGAACTTGGTCATCATACTCTTGGTAGTCATGATCGTGTCATCGTCGCTCATCATCTCTTCGCCTTGGACTTTTTGCTCAGCCGTTCCTGCGTGGGGGCATAAGGCGCAGCGACACCTGCATATCTCTCCTGCTTCCCCTCTCCCTTGAACTCGTACATGCCGTTGGTGCCGACGACGGCCGGTGTTCCCTGGCTTGGGCGCGCAACCTGCTCGTTGTGTAGCTTGTCGAGAGAGTCGCCCACGACAGCGTATTGCGACCAGTTGATGGGTGGGCAGCGGACCACGTTCTGCGGCTGAGGGAGGTTCGCCCATGCCCGCGGCTCGGAGGCGATGCGCTGCTTGGAGGGTCCCTCACCCGCGTTGTCTTGCTTCTGATCCGCGGTGTCATGTCCATCGTCATCCTCGTCGTCGCTGTCATCGTTGACCGGCGCATTGATCTTTCCCGCTATGAGATCCTTTACAAAGGCCTCAGGGTCTTGGACGGCCTCGTCCTTGGCGCGGTTTAGAGCCTGGATGTCGGCGGTGGCGCGCTGTCGCTGGATCTGAAGGATCGATATGGCAGACTTGAGGGCGATGACGTCCGGGTTGGAGTCAAATGCAATCGGTACCGGCGCGGGCGGCGGCACTCCTGTCTGGTCGGGCTGCGAGTGCGTGAGGCTCGGGCGACCGCCGGTGCCGGCGGCCGCAGCAGCCCTGGAGAGCTGCGCGGAAGCCAGCGTTGGAGTGAGGGGGGAGACGGGTGGCCGGTTGGGTGAGGGAGGCCCGTCGCTTGGGAGGTTGTCGGTGGAAATTGTCAAGGCGGGCATGATCGAGGTGCACGGGGAGAGGGGTCAAGCTGGTAGGGCGGATGTTTGCACAGGCTTGCGCGGCGGAGAGGCAGGCCGAGCTCGGAAAGAGATGACGACGGCGGCAGCAGCGGTGGGTGAGGAACCCGAAAGGGAGGCGTGCAGGACGCGACGACGGGGACAAGCAAGGGAGGGAGGGACAAGAAGAGAGAGGAGGGACAAAAAAGGCAATGTTGCACCAGGCTAGAGGAACGCTTGGGATGGGATGCGATATGTCTCAAGAAGGCAGGCAGCCCCCTCGCAGCGGGAGCTTTGGCGGGGTCGGAAGGGCTAGAAGACGGTTCGAGGCGGAGACTAGAGAGATCAAGTGCAACGCTTGGCCACAGCGGGAGCCTATTTCCAGGTTCAGGTTCAGGTCGAGTCTAGTGAGGGTTAGGCCGGCCAAGGAGAAGAGGGTTCATCAATGAGCGCGCATGAGGAGAGGTCAAAAAAGCATCAGGCATCATGAGGCTTCGACGACTCAGGCGGGGTGAAGTCGGAGGGAAAGTGGGCCAAGGTGGTATCGCCTGGCCCCACACCCGGCGATCGGACAAGATCTTGCGCCAGTTCCGATCAAGAGTGAGCACGGGCCACCTTGCGTTTTGACGCACAAACACTCACACACAGACAGACATCCACCAGGCACAAGCACGCTCAGATGTCTCGTGAGCCTCCGAAGGCTGGGTTGGGTGTGTAGGGCCTATACGGTCACAATGACGAAGCCACCAGAATGAGACACCCTTCCCCTTTTGTGTACTGTATGTACGGAGTCTGCGCACCTCCTATTCCATGTCCTCTTCAACAATGAGAGTTTGCACCGGCGTCTGTCCCAGCATCACACGGCCGCACGCAAGGAGTAAGGGTCCACAAAGGTGAGCCATCAGGAACACAACGGCCTTGTTATCTTTCTTGTCGTCAAGCAATGATTCCGAGGTACCGGCATGGTGGTTGACGTCGCCAAGGGCTTGTCGATCCTGGGATCGTCATCAACCCGATGGACCTTCTCGAATGTCTACCCGAGTCATTATGCCCCAACTTCGACGTCGATCCCGGCAACCCGTCGATCACAGGCAACTTGAGCCTCATCGTACCAACCTGCTGGAAAGGGATAATATCCCTCGGTTTCAGATCCTGCGCCCAGAAAAGCTTGTGTGCTTATCTGGCTCGGTGTTGCAGCGCCTTGTCTGTGACCATTCACACTGGTTGCATTAGCGGCTGTGCGCCGCACCAGACTACTCAGATTTTGAAGGGAGCCATGGCTGTTTTAAACAATATTTTCTGAGATATGAGTCAGCCGTCACCAAGGACATGGTCAATACCAACACTGGTTTCCCTACTCGTCAAGACATTCATCTTGCGATGGGTTGTAATGTCCTGTTTCCAAGTCCTTACCTGGCCATCGAGTGATCTAGATCTGGCCCGTGCCTAGGCGCAGTCGTGAGCCAACGAGAATCAGGGGGCATTGGAAATAGATGACAAGCCAGCCCTGCGGTGGGAGTCTAGGGCCGGTCGTTGGTAACGGGACATTGGTGGGCTGTTTTGTGTTCTTGCAGTAATGACCTCAGTCTTGCTTCCAACTGGTTCATCGTGGCGGCTATCTACACGGGAGTACGGTGAGACAATAGGAATCTTGCTTTTGCCCATGCCTACAGTCCAAATTGCTTTTTCCGATGTTGAACCCGCATTAGACTCGATACCGCAATGCCGAGGCCCTTGTAGAACACCAGGCCTTGAGATTTCCCTCCTGGGTGCTCCTCGTTCTGTTCCATCTCATCTGTGCACCGTCAATCTCTGCTCTTCACCGTCGATAATCTCCCACCTTGACGGCGGAGCAACTTGCCTGCTGCCCCATGTCGAACAAGGCTTGGAACCGTCATTCGAGAGCACGAGAGTTCCCCAGCTGGCCCGCAGGTTCCACGCGTCCGGAAAGGTCTGGATTCGAGACGGATCTCCACGTCTCCACGACAAATTTAGGCCCCGGACGACCTCTGCAAGGGAGCTGTAAACTAGGAGATTTTCAACAGCCCGGCCGCCAGGGTACGATAGTGGACTATTAAACCTGTTGCTGGCCGGATCGCCGCTAAACCGGGACGGTATAGCTCCTGGGAGGGTCACTCAAACGTTGATGCCATGATGTCGTAAAGACCGGCATTGATGATCCCGTTTTCCTCAGTGATGGCCCTTTTCAGCTCAGTTTGGGGCAACATCTTGTTGGTCGAGGCGCCTGACACTTGACTGTCGACCGACCGCGGCCGTAATATGGGGGTTGATTCAGCTCTGGGCATCTTGGCACCGTTGACATGAGACTAGACGCCAGTAGCTCGATTAGCTGTGCGCAAAACTGTGAGAGCAGAGATGTGGCACATGCGCTAACGGCAGCTCCGGCAAATGACGGGCCAGGATTCACAAGAAGCGTCTGGTATCCCGGCGGTCCAAGACGAGTTTTGTCCAGGCACTCTGCCAGGAGAGATTGAGTTGTTGGACGCACCTTGGACGCACCGTCGACGCCACCTACCGAGACGTCCATTCTCAGCTGCGAAGAGACGAAGCCACAGGCACCCACCGTTGCACCGTTCCGCCCTCCACTGCAGCTCGACAGGGCAGCGTAAGGAAAGGCCTCGACTTGGTGTCCCTTGTTGGTGTCCCCCAGGCCCAATTACAGACCCATCCACACTTACCGGATTGTCCACCTGGGCCGCCAGCAGATTCCAGCTCTCAAGTGCGAAGCCAAGATGTGGGTAACGATGCAAGTTGACCCGCGAGGGTGTGGAGGATTGTGATTTGTGAAGGTGGGTGTGAAGATGACGCCGGAGGCTTTGAAGGAGGGTGAGGCGGGAGCAAGTTCATGGTTGGTATAACGGGGCAGGTACGCGGCTCCCATTCCCTCCTTCCTCCCCCCAGTCCCTCGACTCCTTCCCTCAAGGCTTTCCCCTCTGCTTCATTTATTGTCTTCCTCTTCCCGGCCTCACCCTCTTCTCTAGACATCCGTTTCATTCGCATCCTCCTCGCTAACCTCACATTTCTCTTTCGCTAACGAAGCGCCTCGCTTTCGCTTCTTGTTCCATTTCTTCGCGAAGTTTCCGCCGTCTTTCTAGCCCGCAGCCAAAGTGTCTGCCACTTACACCGTTCACGACTCGTGCACCTCGCTCACCCTTCTACTACTGTTCCAAAGGCCAAGGTCCAACGAATCGACGTTACGCTGCTAGGGACTTGACATCGGTTCCTGCATCTGTCAAGACCTGGAATCTGCCCTCCCTTCTGGTCTCTGGCAGTGCTTGTTCCCTTCCACTCCGGCCTTACAACTCAAGCAGATATCTTCGACCTGTTTCCACTTCTCTCGGGAGCAAACATTTTTCATCTTTCCCTGAATGAAGGATTATGCCTGCTTCGGATACGCCTATTGATATCAATTATCCACCCATTCAGATCCATCCTCAAGCATTGGTAGCTAGCAAACCAGTGCCTGTGCGAAATTTCTCATATCCTACCTCTCTTGGCCTACCTCATCGTGTCCTGATATCCCATACCCAAGGCCGTGAGGAGATACCACCCCACCGGCAAACTCAGAAGACCTCGGCACTATCCAGTTCACACGATATTGAAGCAACTGCACTGCCCTCAAAGACCTCGTCTCTCCCATACGTCGAATAGAAGCAGACAAAGAGACGACGAAAGAGTGTTATCTTTGGCCATTTCGCGCTTTCGGACCCATTCAAGACCTCGTCAGTCGCTCAAGACGGAGACTGGACTAGAGCGAGTGCAGAGACGGCGCGCCCGGCCACCTCTCCGTACATTTTCAACAGCACAATCGACACCTCCGGATCTTCCAAATCGCCACGGACAACTCTCATACGACACAAAAATACACGATCTCTGGATGCGAAGGCTCTGATTTCTCGGCCCTTTCGTGATCCTTGCTCAGCACACAAGTTGCACACGAGTGGGACGGATATCGATCGGAGTCCTTTCTCAAGCAATTATCAGACGACATCGACATCAATCGACATTAGAGAGCTTCACCCAATAACACCAACCATCCCAACCATGGCCATCACAGAAAGTTCATCGCCCGACACTTTTACCAGCTCCGGTACATCAATCCTCACATCACGCCCCTCGCAATCCGACTATGACCCCTCTGTCAGCGGGGACGAGAGACTGCGCAACTCTCTACAATCCTCAGACAAGCACAAGGGCAAGTCCGGGAAGCCAAGATGGTTTACTCAAGTCAAGGACTGGCTTTCTGTGAGTGAGCCGTCCGCGCAGGCTATGAAAGAGCAGAAGAGGAGCACATACAAGCGACATGGCATTGATATGAACGACCCTCGGGCAGCAGCCAAGTTGCATTTGCCAATTGGAAAGATCCCCGACAACGCCATCACTTCTACGAGCGGCCCAAGCCCAGAAAAAGCACTGAAGCGAGCGCAGCAGCAGCAACAACAGTCGAGACAATCTTACTCGGGGCTTAGCCAAGCGTCGCACTCGATGTCGAGCAGTATCTATTCGGTCCCGAGCACCAAGGAATTCAATCCGGTCGCACCATGGGACACTTGAATGCCACTTTTTGATCTACACCTAATGATGAATGAGGACATGGAGGGAGCATTTCTTTACCTTGATTTATTTCCTATGTCAGAAACACAGCCCGGAGTCAATGGGGAAAAGGGAGTCTGGGACAATGGAGATGGGATTTGATATACCCAACAATACCTAGCTGACTATGGAATTCACACGACGAGATACACATCGACCTCCTCTGTCTCACTGCCTGTTGTTTAGTTGCGACGATAGCTAGAGAATGGAATCCGGGCCATGCAGTCCAGAATGTAGCAGGCCATTTGAGACATTATCTAATGAGATGGCTTGAGTCCTTGACTCGGGCATCAGGTGCCGTGCGGTGATGAATGGCTGGTGTGGTGAGAATCCGCGTGGACAGCTCGCGCCCCTGTTCCTCTGGTCCGAGGATCAACTAGTTGGCAATCTCCTCGTGCCCATTTCATGCTAGTGCCCATTCGGACAGCAATTGTGTTCCTCTCTGAGGCCGATATTGAAAAATCCGTGATATATCCGACCGTATCTCTTTTGTAGCGCTTTTTCCCACTTCCAGTTTTGGCCCTCGAGACCCAATGTGCGCTTGTCCCAGGCTGTCTGTTTCTCTCTTGGTAAGGGCAAGACGTGATGGTACATAGACTCTCGTGCCTTGATAGACGCTCTAAGCCAGGACTCTTTTATACTAGGGGTATGCTCGACTTTTAGTTGGCAATAGACTGAGATCCTCTGGTCGAGGATCATGGTGTTTTAGTCCAGATATGCCGAGTGATCCAACGTAAAGAGCCATACATCATGTTCTACTTCTTCAAGGCACTGGTGCTTCAAGCATTAGGAAGACACTGCTTTGAATTAATTGTAGGTCTCCAAACTCGTAGATTATTGCGTCTCATGATATTGGTATTTCGTATGTGCTCTCTATCTGTCTTGCATCTGTTTCCGCTTGCTGGTTTCTACCCATCTATGCTGCATATAGGAGTTTAATTTCCTCACAGCTAAGAGTTAGGATTTGCACTGCCATATCAATTATTTCATGGCCTCTCTCGATCGCATACTGTTGTGTCACCCCTTGTTCCCTTGCACCTATATACCTTCTGAATGTCGTCCGAATCCAGCAAGCGTCATTGGTCTAGGGGTTAGGATTCAACTCTTCCATTGAGATAAGTTGAGGCTCGGATTCGAATTCCGGATGACGCATTGTGACTTTCCTTTTGCTTGATTGAAAGCAAAAAGTCTTTTTGCTCGCCCCTTGCTGGTTGTAATGTCTTATTTGGCTTTCTCTGGCGTTGCATCACTGGGAGGCGTCATTGGTCCATGGCGGTGATGGTGCTGTTCGATCACGTGGGTTGTAGTTCACGGTAGTATTTGTACACGACTACCTAACCAGGTGTGCAAAAATGGAGACAGCCAAGGGTGCAGCCGTTGAAATAAGGTGTCGCGAGATTCCTGCTTGTGAGGAATGTGAGTGATGATGCTGAATGCATGTCATTGGAGCTTGGGTAGGCGGGTGATGATTGTGTGAGAGTGATGTCGAAGTGAAGAATGGGAGGGAGATCGACCAATGGCAAATACCGATACTGTAGCCGCATGGCGGAATGAAGAAAAGGCGATTTTGGTCCTCATCACGTCGTACGACTCTTCAATTTCGTTGATTGAGTTGCCAAGCAAGCAAGCTATTCTATGTGATCTAGAATGCTGGTTTCAGCCTTGGACTGCTGGAGTACTTTACCGACAGTACAAGAGCTCGACGCTAGCAGGCGACTAGAGCATCTGGATCACACACAGCACGTCATCGAAAGCCCTCCATCGTCAACTTCACGCAATCTAGCCCTTCTGCGGCTCTGTCAAGATTGCGCCGATGCTCCTGGGGTTACGAAACCATTCGCACAGGAGCTCTAGCTCAGCCCAAGTTCCTGAACCCGGAGGCTTGCGTCCGCCTGCTAGTGTTCCCACCGAGCGCCGCCAGCATCATTGATTGGTGACACGGCGAGCCGAGTTGGCTGGTAATGACGTATTCTACTTTTGGCATCGTTGATGGTGGCCTTGGTATATAGACTCTGGAGAAGGACCGGGTGAAGCTGGGATCCAAGGGGATTTTCTGGGTGCTTGCATATGATTGTGCGACTACCAAGACAGACGATTGTTTTACCGCCAAGACTGATTCCTACGCAGATTGGAGCAGACGAAAGCATCCATTCGCAAGTTGAACTACACCCACGATGCCCATCTTTGCTAAGAGAGATTCGAGCGAGGATGGCGAGGATGGTAGGCACACAAATGGTGCCAATGGCGTCGAGCGCGAGGACGGAGAGCAGTCAGCGCCAGATGAGCACACGCGACTCCTCCCCAACCGCGTCAACTCTGGCCAAGGCCTGCTTGCCCCCGATGATCCAGCCGTGACTCCATACAACCTATGGAGCATCCGAGTCTTGCGATATCTCACGATTCTCTTCACCCTGATCACCCTGGTGTGGTGGGTCCTGCTGCTCGTGTCTACCTTTGCGACGCCGCCTGGCATCCAGACCCGAGGCAGCGTGTGGTTCGCCTTTGGATACACCACCTGGACCCTTGCTAACCTGATCTTCACCCTCCTCTTCTTCGGGGTGCCATCCAAGTCTGTTAGGATACTGGCCATCTTCATGTCGGTACGTTTACGAACCAAAGGGTTTCTACATGCCATTGAACAGATCTAACCCGAAACGCAGGCCATCTTGTTCCTCGACATGGTTCTTATCTTGTCCGTACAAAAGACCCGGTACGAAGAGAGGTGGGTCGGTGTTGTCAGCGTCATCTGGGCTCTTCTCACGAGCCTTTGGACCCTTTTGACGGACCGCATGGTAGAATGGGGCAAGGCAGAAGAGGAGGAGCGGCTGACCGGCCGAGCCGAGACGCGGCGAACTCTTTTCGAATGGTCCGGGGTGATGGTCTCGACCATTGCCTACGCTATCATGTCGGTGGCTGTCTTCCTCATCACCCTCATCATCATTCTCCGGGCACTCGACGCGGGCGTTGCGCCTCCAGGAAAGCTGTACTGGGTTGACAATGGCAAGTATCGCATCCATGTGTACTGTCAGGGGAACAAGACCGACTCCAAGGGCAATGACCTGCCTACGGTCCTGTTTGAGGGCGGCGAGCGAACCGTCGAGTTCGAGTTCTGGGACTTTGCCGACAACGCCCTCAAGAACGGATCCATTTCTCGATACTGCTTCGCAGACCGTCCTGGCTACGGCTGGTCAGACAGCGCACCCTCGCCGTCGTCGGCGGGTTTCGTGGTCGATACCCTCAGCGAGGCTTTGATCGGCGCAGGAGAGAGAGGCCCATGGGTTCTGGCCAGTGCGGGTATTGGGTCGATTTATTCCCGAGTATTCTCGTCGCGCAACGGAGACCACGTCAAGGGTCTGCTTCTCATAGATCCGCTCCACGAGGACCTTCTCGGTCAAGTAGGATCGCCTGGCTGGGGATTCTTGCTCTGGCTTCGGGGTGTCATCTCGCCGCTTGGTCTCGACCGACTGCCAGGTGCCATTTTCCGAGGACGAACGAGCCGAGACCGAGTATATGGGCGATCCGCCCAGCAGGGAGGCAAGATGATCTTTGCAAAGCTGCAGGAGAGCCTCGTGGCAGGTTCATTCACACGACGTGATGTGCAGACCAGCCGCCAGATTCAAGACAAGCACACGCCGCTGGTGGTGATTAGCTCTGGAGTCCATATCAAGCGAAGTCACACGTGGGAGAAGAAGCAGCGAGACCTGACCAAGCTGACGGACAAGTTGAAGAACTGGGACATTGTCGATGGAGTGCCCCACGAAGTTTGGCGAACTCTTGATGGTCGGGAGAAGATTGAGAGGCGGCTGAAGGAGCTGGTGCATGGTTGAAAGTTGAAACAGAGCTGCGGGAGCATCTCGCACGTGAGTGAGTTTCAAGATCTGGTCAGCTCCTCCCGCAGCAACTTCGGATACACCCGAGATGTTACGAAAAGGATGTTATTGGCCGGGATTGAGCATCGACGATGCTTATAAGACGGGTACACGACACGAAATGGGCGAGCTCGGCATTCTCAGGGGGTTTGGACAAACCATCCATCAGCAGCAGGGCAGGGCAGGGCAGGGTTGTCTGTCTACTTCCAGTACAACGGGGACGGGAAGAGTGTGGGGACCTTGATTTCCCGTTTGCGCGTGTGTGCATGATTTGTTTCTCTTGGCTTTACTGGCGCGTCTTCTAAAATGACGTCGAATGATGGGGTGTGGGTGGTGAGAGAGAATATTTGTGTGCTATAGGCTTGCTGCTGCGTTATAGCATTGTAATTGTAATTCATGCTGCTGCTGGCGAGAACCAAGCAAGGGTCGTGATTATCCCAGAGCCTGGAAGCCATCACATTCCGGGCGTTTGACTGATTTGGTTGATGAGCCGGAATGCTGTTCTTGTGTAATAAAGACGTGCAATCATCCATCATTAGCAGCTGCTCATATCCGTCCGTGGCCCAATCCACGAGAGATTACAGGGGACAAGAGTCAAGAAAGGTACCAAGTAGACCAAGTCAGCGATGCAACATAAATTGCGACAGGTAAGATGGCACAAAACCACAGCACGCTCCCACCCGTCGACATAAATATCCGCAGCTCATCGGTGTGCACTCAATGGCCCGTGGCATGTTTTATTTTGACTGATCTCATCTCATGCGCCGTCTTTTTAGTAGACACATGCCTTGACCCTCTTGCAGCTTAACCCTCCCCCTAAGCTCCTGCACACGTGATGAGATCTTCATTGCAATTTCAAGAAGGGCAAGGTTATGTGCGGTACCAGGGCGACTCTGACGGGGGCTGCTCTGGTTTTTTTCTCTCTCAAGGAGCCAAAGCGGACCTCGTCTGAAGGCGGCCGATCCATTGGACGTGTTCCATGTCTGACAGGTCCGAGGGAAATCTGGGGACTGGAACTGACCTCATCAACCCATGATGAATGGTGAGAAACCTGCGAGTGTCAGGTAAGCCGGGGGGGCTCTGCCTAGGGTCCGTCATGGATAACTCTTGGGAGCGAGCAGCGCAGTGCTGTAGCATTGGTAGTGCGCCCCCAGCTTTGACCATGGATGGCCGATGCGGTAGTCTGCGGTCCAGAGGCTCAGGCAGACTTCAGGCTCAGGCTCAAACGCCTCAAGACCCATCCATGCGATGGAGACATTCCCACTGCTGCAGCAATGCCTTGCCTGGGTCCTGTCGGATCGGGTCTCGAAGGGGAATAGGCGGGCTGAGAGGATGACTCTGGGGCTCCATCTCAGTGACATTGGATGCCACGATATGCTGACGGGAACCTCAGCAGTCCTAGACAGCTGGAGTCCGGGCCTAGGCAAGCAGAGGAGAGGGCAGGCTCGAAGGCAAAATGGCGGGCTGCCATCCATTCTGATCCATCCAATCCCATAGGTATTCTTTATTGTGATTGCCTACTAATAATACCCGCCCTGGCAGGCAGTGCTGACGGCGACCTGCACCTGAAGGAAGCGACTTTCGAAACCTCCACCGTTTATTTTTATTTTAGTATCGCTACCTCGACGTGGCTCCCCGTGGCCGGCCTGGAAATTGCAGTATCCAACGCCCCTAACGCCTAAACACGCACAGGGTCCGGCCCGTCAGCAGCAGCAACCTAACCTCCATCCATTCGCATTGCGTTAGATGGGCCGGCTCTCACCAAGTCAGCTCTTGCAGGAGTCAGAAAAAAAATTGCGCTATCAAGTTTCGCGTATGCCTTGCCTCTCGGGGTACCTACCTATCTATCTGCCTTGATGCCCGGCTTCCATCGTAAAATAATCTATACCTGCTTGGCCTACCCAAAGTAGGTGGAACTCCTGCTGCTATCCGATCGCCCAGGAAAGTACCTCTACCTCGACTCCCCTGGGGCCATCTCTGACCTAGCTCCCTGATCTGGCGGCGCAGAACCGCTAGGTAACCCCCCGCCGTTAGGTAGGTACCCCAGCACCTCGAGGTACCTGCCTTGGCCCCTAGGTCCTTGGTGCTAATCCCCTATTGTTGGTGAAGGTACCCTCTAAGCGGGAGTCTCCTCCACCTGGGCTCCTCCACCACCACCACGTTCTCCCCCCCATCGTTTCCACGACTTCAGCTCCCCTACCACCAGGCGCCTCCTGCTACTCCATACCTTACTCTCCCACGACAGGCTTCGACTTTACTCCCACGCTCCTTCATCCACGCCGCCGCAGACGCGCTGCGCCGCGTCTCGTACTGCATCTTCTTCCATTGTCTCTGTTTTTCTTCGTTTCAGCCTCGCTGTTTACATGCTCCAGCCTCGCATACTACCGGGTCTCTGCTGTCTTGTGCCGCTTCACTTCACTGCCACCGACTTGCTCCTCCTGCCGCCTCCTCCATCACCCCAGTCCGAACTGGGTGGCTTATCGTTGGGCCGTCACGCGAACACCAGCCCATACTCGCTCTCACCTCTCCCTCGACCGAGACTATCTTCTGCTGCGTACCACATCACCAGCCTGCCCTCGCCAATTGGCATCGATACCTTCATCATCGTCGCCGCTGCCGCTGCCGCCGCCCACCACTGCTGGCGCTGATGCCGACCGCTGCGAACGCCCGTCGACCTCTGTTGGACATTCGGCGCCGAGGACCCATTCGCAACTGATTAGTTTGGAGTTTGGAGGGGGGCCTGAGCATCTCGACGACGTTCCGGATTGCTTCTCATCATGGCGTCGGGCTACGACGACGCGATGCTGGGCGAACCTGGTTATGGCGACCAATCTCGCGACCATACCGGCTCCGACGTGCCTCCGCACCCCGAATCAAGCTGGCAGAACGGTGGACACCGGACGAGGACGCCCGATAGTAGCTATCGCCCTAGGCCGCCCGCGTCTGCACCGGGCACTCCTAATCCTCCCCCCCCCGGATGGGCTGAGGATCAGCCGCCCCGCAAAAGTGGTGAGCGGAACAGGTCGCGAGGGCGAGGTGGAAGATCTGCCAGTGGCCAGACGAGGACCTGCCAGGCGTGCGGTGAGCCCTTAACGGGCCAGTTTGTTCGAGCCCTTGAAGGAACCTTTCATCTCGACTGTTTCAAGTGTCAGGTGCGGCGCCCAAGGCACCCCGTATTGTTCTGTATCGATACTAACTAAGGGACAGGACTGCGGTGAGATAGTAGCATCCAAGTTCTTCCCGGCCGACGACGAGAACGGCCAGGGACAGTATCCCCTATGCGAGACGGACTACTTCCGTCGGTTGGGCCTCCTCTGTTACCAGTGCGGGGGTGCCCTGCGTGGCTCATACATCACCGCCCTAGACCGAAAGTACCATGTCGACCATTTTACCTGCTCATTATGTTCGACGATATTCGGCGCCCAGGATAGTTACTACGAGCACGATGGGAATGTTTACTGCCATTATCACTATTCGACACAGTTTGCGCAGCGCTGCAATGGCTGCCAGACAGCCATCCTGAAGCAGTTTGTCGAGATCTTCAGGAACGGCCAGAACCAGCATTGGCACCCCGAGTGCTACATGATTCACAAGTTTTGGAACGTGCGCCTGGCGCAGCCCACAGATTCACCGCCCGCTCTCCAGAGTTCGGATGATCGTGCGGGCAGAGACCTCATCCGCGAGGAGGAGGAGCGCATGGAGGAGAAGGTCTTTCGGATATGGAGCGTACTCTCGACCTTTGAGGAATCCTCGGCCGCTTGTATATCCGACATGCTCCTCCACGTTAGCAACGGCGCTTATGTCGACGGAGTTCTGGTCGCGAAGCGCTTCATATGGCACGTCGAGATCCTGTTCCAATCGGCGGACCGACTCGACGCGACAATGGTGGGCCTGAATGAGAAAGGTAAAGACAAGACCCTGCATGTGCCCGAGACGATGTGCGCCAGTCTAACTTTGGTCAGGTATGTCTTACGGCCGAGAAGCCAAGCTTTTATGTAAGAAGATTGTGTCATTCTTCTCCTTGCTGTCAAAGACGCAAGACAGCGGTGGCCACAAGCTGGGTGTCACACAGGAACTGCTGTCCCTCGTCACTGGTCTTGCCCACTACCTCAAACTCCTCATCCGGATTTGCCTCCAAGGGGCGCTGCGCCTCGAGCGCGAAGCCAGCGCCTCCACCGGTCTGTACCAGTTCCTCGACGACCTGAGCGACCTAGACGCCGTCAAGAACGACAATGGCCAGCTGCAAGTGAACGCGGACGGTTCGCGACTATCATCGCACGACTCGGACCACTGTACCCTCTGCCATAGATCTGTCGAGGACGAGTGTGCCAAGAACGCCGACATGAGGTGGCATCTGACCTGCGTCAAGTGTACGAGGTGTGGGCGTGAGCTCGGTCGTGCCTTGCAAGAAGCTCGCTACAACGCCTTCGACCGCAAGATTTACTGCACAAACTGTGTTGGCCCCAACGCCGACGCGGTGATGAAGTTTGAGCATATTTCCAAGCTGCAGCAATACGTATTCCTCCTCCGGGTTGCTCTGGCTCGCCTGCTGGACATCCTAAGAGCCAATGGCACCCTTCCGCGCTCCGGCGAAGACCCCAACAGTAACGGTTATGGCGCATCTGGTGGCCATGATAACGATGCAAGGCCGCGTGCAGATTCTCGGTCACGCGGCCCAGGTGATAACAAAGACAGTCATCGTGAGTCGTCTTATGAGAACACTCTGAATGATGTACGCAGACTCCGGAGTACGCGATTAGATCGTCACTTGTCATCTAGTGTACGACAAGCCCGAACCTCTCGCGTAATGGATCCCGACGGTCGGGCACCACGCCCCGGCTCAGCTGGAGACGGTGGGCAAGGCCATGGCCCCCAAGCTTCTACCGATCTCATGTTTGGGCAGAATGATGGCATCACCCTCGATGACATTCCGAGGATAGTAGCTGTCGAGCAGTCCCGAGAACAGCAGCAAAGGACTCCACAGCCCTTCTCTGATCGCTCTCTTGACGCGCCGGCCGGCCCAGGTCATCAGCGAACGCAGTCGGCTGATCGTGACCGAGAATTCCGTGGCGGTGATGCCTTCCCCGAGCGAATCGGCCGCAAGTTCTTCTCGGAGCTTTCTGGCCTCGAATATTTCAACGTCCGCCACCTCGCCGTCCTCACCATGCAACCCATGATTGAGCAAGAGTTCACACTAGAGGAGCTTCTAAGCTTCATCGAGTCGCGTAAGCAGGCGACCTTCTGGAAAAACCTTGGAAAGGCATTTAAAAACGACAAGAATAAGAGCATCAAAAAGAAGGGCGTGTTTGGTGTGCCGCTCGAAATCATCATCGAAAGGGACGGTGCAGAGTCCACAGATGGCGTCGGACCCGGCACGCTTCGCATCCCAGCCGTCATCGACGACATTGTGTCGTCGATGCGCAAGATGGATCTCTCAGTCGAGGGCGTGTTCCGAAAGAACGGCAACATCAAGAAACAGCAAGGTCTGGTAGAGAAGATCAACACCGAAGGCTGCGACGTGGTGAACTTTATGGAACAGCCCGTCATCCAGCTCGCGGCTCTTCTCAAGCGGTACCTGCGAGATCTGCCAGACCCCCTAATGACACACAAGCTGTATAGGCTATGGATCAGCGCAGCCAAGATCGCGGACCCTGAGAAGAGGAAGCAGTGTCTACACCTCACATGCTGCCTTCTCCCCAAGAGTCACCGAGACAGTCTCGAGATTCTTTTCAGCTTCCTTAAGTGGGCAGGGTCCTTCCACCAGCTGGACGAGGAGGTTGGTTCCAAGATGGACATCAGGAACCTGTCCACAGTTATTGCACCCAACATCCTTACGAACCCATCCAGAGCACCCGCCCTGGATAGCGAGGCTATTTATGTTATTGATGCTGTAGAAATGATGATTACGCATATCGAGGAGATGTGCCAGGTAAGATGCCTTGATCGTTCAGCCTAGTGGAGCATTTACTAACCTTGATATAGGTTCCCGACGAGATCCTTGGCCTCCTCAACGACCCCTACATCTTCAGCAACAGCGGAGAGATCACAACCAAGGAGATTCTCAAGCGGTTCCAAGATCGGCGGGGGCAGATCTCGATCACTGAAGTCAACGAGGTCTACAACCGTCAAGACAACTCTACACGACCACCAGCCAGGCGAGTAGAGACGGATCCAGCCCTGTGGCAGGGCGAAGCCAGTGTTCGCCCCATGCAAGACCCTCCTATGCCCTATGCCAACAACGGTCCCGGCACACCTCCGACACGCTGGAGGGGTCGGAACGATCTAGGCAATCCTTCACCGTACGGTGCCAACCAGTTCAACCAGTCGGACAGCCAGCTCGATAGCGCCGAGCACAGTAGGCGACGGGAGTGGCGCAACTCGGGTCTCGCGCGTCAAGGCAGCGGGCTTGGTGTGTCGGGCAATTCATGATACTTTCCAACGATATCCTTCACCTTCTGGGCCAGGTAATGCCCAGTACTAAGCTTCATTTCGTTTCCCTACTCAGTTCAGGAGGCATGATTTGGGAGTAGAGTCATTTGCATAGTCGACGGCGTTCCTCTTCGCTTCCCCCTCCGCCTGTTATTATCAATCACCCCCTTGAAAAAGGAAAAAACAGATCGCCAACAAGCCCTTAGCCCTCTTCCCGCACGACACGATGGACCTGGTAGTTTCCCGACCTTTGTCTCCTCACAAGACGGGGGATGTTTGTCTCCCTGTCTTGTTCACTTCCCACTTACTGCTCTATGCCGTTCCCTTCCTCCTCCTATCACCTAGGTGACATGCGAGAGCTTGGTTCTTTTTTTGCCCCTTTTCGATTCTCAACTAAGTTCTTATTCTTCTTTTTGGGGGGGCGGAGGTTGATGCCTTTTTCACGAAACCAAAAAAGGGTCAAAAGGAGGTGTTGTCAGCTTTTTTTTCTTGTCTTTCTTCTATACCTGCGTTGGATGGAGTAACCATGTGAACGGGTTGATTCCCTGGCGAGACACGGAAGCAGAGCGATGAGGATGCATAGAACATTCCTCTCGCGGGTGCGTGGATGATGGGACAGATGTGAGGATGCAACATATTGGCTTCATTCTGGGATCAGAAGGGGTTTTTGGTCACGGATGGAACATGGTATGGATGGATGGATGACAGAGAGATAGGAACAATAGAGTCTGTTCCGATTGGGTATTCACGACTTGACAATCGAGTACCTGTTGGTGCCTTTGCGCTTATTGCCGCATAGTTGTTTATGATCCTGGTGAAATGGTGTGTGCGTCAAAATCGAAGCGTCTTTGTTGCATTAAACGTCGGCCTGTGTGGATATAAGAGCCAGGTATGTACATTCATGGCTGGATATGGATTTTTTCCCCTCAATCCCTTTTCATTAGAGCCCTCCTCTTACTTGTTTGCTCGTTCCAAGCTTGGCCCTGATCATCAATCATGCCTTGACAGCAGCAGCCTGCTGTCTGTCCTGCTCAGCGAACCACTCCACGCCGCGGTTGATGCCCTCCTGCAACGTCCACAGGGGCTTGTAGCGTAGGACGCGCTTAGCCTTGGTGATGTTGTAGTAGCGGGTCATGGAGCTCATGATGATGGCCTTGCGGGTGAGGGTCGGGGTCTTGCCTAGGATGGTGCCAAACACCTCGCTGATGAAGCCGAGGGCGATGCCCAACTCGCGCGGCAGGGTCCAGGTACCCTCCTTTCCCTTGTCGTGGCCGGCGGCGTGCCAGATGGCGCGGGCAAAGTCCCAGAAGTATACGGGCTCGTCATTTGTGATGAAGAAGGCCTCGCCGTCGACGCGCTCGTGGTCGAGGGGCACAGTGGGGGAGGCGGCGGTGACGAGGAGGAGCTGAGCGGCGAGGAGGTGGGAGTGGGCAACGTTGCCGACGTAGGTGAAGTCGAAAAGGTTCTCGTTGTTGCCGACCTGGACGTTGTGCTTGCCGCGCTTGTAGACGTTGAGGATGCCGGCGAGGGTCTGGACGTCGCCCTCACCAAAGATGCCGGCGGGGCGGATGGCGCAAGTGAGGAGCTTGGAGTCATCTTTGCGATTCGCCTTGAGGACGAGCTCTTCGGCAGCAGCCTGCAGCGGTTATCATGTTAGTTGGGTTCCTGGCGAGGCAAGACGCGACGACGGACCTTGGTCTCGGAGTAGTACTCGGTCTGCTGATCTCCACGGATCAATGGCCACCGCTCATCTGCGTTGAGCAGATCAGTGACATTGTCGCTGATGACACTGGCAGAGCTGGTGTAGACAAGAGCTTTGACACCGGCCTTCTCGCAGGCATCAACCACAGATTGTGTTCCGTCGACATTGACCTTTTTGAAGATGTCGTTGCCGATCTTGGGGTTGTTGGCGACGGGGGACGCCGTGTGGATGACAACGTCGGGCTTGAGCTCCTCAATCAGAGACAGCAGGCGCTCGGGGTCGGTGATGTCGCACTCGCGGTACTCGGCGGCGGGATTGCGGTTGCGCTCGCACCGCAGGTCGACGCCGAAGACGGCGGTGGTGGTCCACGACTCGATGGCCTGGTTGACGATGTGGTGGCCGAGGAAGCCGTTCCCGCCGATGACGACGACGCGGCCGAGGGGGCCTCTAGACTTGGACTCTGCAGATTCTGACATGGCTGAGATTAGACGGAGGAGGACGTGGAAGGGGAATTGGAGAGGGACGAGGATCGAGCCAAGTGTCTCGGAGGAGAGCGAGCACTTGATGGATGGATCCTGGGGTAGTATCCGTCGTTGATAGTGGATACGTACCTTTTTTGGTGGTTGAGCAGGGGTCCTTGTGTGGCTGACTGAGTGACCTTAGGCTAATGACACTGGCCATTAGGCTGTTGTGTGGCTTGACCTATAGCGGGCCCGGCACCCGTCAACCCGCTGGAGATGGAAGGTACCAAGTGCCTTGGCCTTGCCTTGACTTGCATGCATGGCTTGAATCTTCAGCGGCGTCTACTTCAGACCGTGAATCTCGTGCGTCACGAGACCTCACTCCTCCACTATCCATCAACCACCTTCTCCATGTTTGCCTAGGGATTATAGACCTCAGGCTCTTCTCCTGTCTCTCAGGACTTTGATCTTTTGCTGCCTGCTGCCCTTCTCTATCCTTACAACATATAACTGGGAACCCACCTGAATCACGTTTCTTGTTCTTCTTTTTCCAGGCTTGTGCATTAATCGCCATGCTTTTCAGCCTCCAGCATTCGAATCATGGCCAGCAGCAGCAGCGCGGAAGACACCGAGATCCTCGTCCACATCACCGCACCCAGCCGCGCAGCCGATGATGTCGTCTACCGCCAGCTCGCACGGGCATACCTCGCCTTCCAACCCCAAACGCGCATGGCGCTCCCGCTGACGGAACCGTGGATGAATGCGCAAGCGCGCGTTACACAGCAGGAGCAGGCGCGGGCTCACGTAGTGCCGTCGCCCAGCGGGAGCATGGCTGCCCCATCGTTTGGGCAGTCCTTTGAGATCGGGTCCCAGGATTTGAGCTTTGAAGGTGCTTTGGATAATCGCTCATCACCTTGCATACGGTACACCGCCCCAGCTGAGAAAGGGGTCCTCATGTCGTCTCAGGAGACCGGAGGTGGTTCTCTCAAGTCCTGGTGCGCACCACCCAGCCAGATTAGTGACTCGTACCCCATGCCAGATGCCGGGCTGCTGAGCGTTTCGCCTTCTCGTGTACTACAACGGTATATCGGTCGGGCTGGGTCGCCACAGACTTCGCCGACGCCTTCATCTCCGACTACTCGGAAGAGACACCCTCTGCCGTCAGACTCAGAAAAGGTTGACGTGCCGTCCTCCTTGCCGATCCCTTCACAAGATGAGTCGTTACCACTTGAGCAGCCCGGATATATAAAGCGCAATACCATAATTCCAAGGACGCCGCAAGTGCCAAATGTGGTTGAGCCGCCAGGGGTTTCAGACAACACTGAGAATGCAATTCTTGGGAATTTGGGCCTTGATATCACCCACATATCAAGCAGCATAGTCAGCTCTCGGTCACCAGTTGCATCACCCCGTGCTGGCTCAGAACCTCCGCCGGCCAAACGCCCCAGGTTGAACCACCCACAGCATGGTGATCTAGTCCGGAGCTCAAGCGACACAGTGCCTACGCTGTTAGCCAGGGGCTCGCAGGTGGAACAGCTCAGCAACAGCCTCGAGATACGGCCGCCCTCTCCACCAGTTGGGGTAGATGATGTGGACCCTTCCGATCTGATCTCAGAGAAGCTCGCCAAACTGGCCAGAGATTTGTCGTCCCGATATCGTCCGGACCCCAAACGGGCTGTAGACCCCTTCGAACGGGGCTACTGGCTTCTTGACTGCACAGACTGGAGTGCTGAGATCCGTTTCGAGACGTGGGGTTTCCTGAGTAATTACCTGCGTAGTGGACTAGCAGGCTGGGGTACATGGTGCCGTCGAGACAAGAGTCACGACTGGATTCGCCTGTATTGTTGGGGGCACGTTGCGAAGCATACATATCTTCTCCTATACTTGGCTAGTGGGAGGCAGCTCAAGACGACGGGGGCGAGCTGGTATGGCGCAGACGGGCAGTTGGCCATCGAGGTTCCGCCATACGAGAATACGAGAAGCAAGCCTGATTATGAAACCTGAGGCGACGAACTGAGGGTTTGCAGAATGGTCATGCCTGGGAGACATAATACGGCTTGTTGGGCTTGGGAATGCTTTCAGCATGAGAAGCGAGGCGTTGGTTGGCTTTGAGCTATATCATGATTATCGATACATGGGGAACGGTGGGTTGGATTGACGATGATGACACGAGAGCACGAGGCAATATTTGAATGAATGAACCATTATTGACATTGTGTTTTTATGTTATCATGAGCATCACCGCGCGTGTCAGAACCTTCTTGCGTAAAAACCAGCCAGCATCAGCACCGTACACTTGATTTCATACAGTCGCGCATATAAAATAGAAATCCCTCTCCCTTTATCCGGTGAACCCAGAGTCCCTTGTGACCCAGACCAGCAAAGGACACATCCCAGAGCCTTGCAATTCCGTTACCTATTGTAGCCTCGTTGAAAATAAAGACATTATACACACTCTCTTTCTTCAATTGAGTAACAATCCCGTCTAGTTCTTGCTCTTGGGATCCGCCTCGGCCTTGATGGCCTCGGCGCGCGCCTGGATGACCTCCATCTCAGCTTCGTACTTAGCCGAAGCCTGGGCGGTCTGCTCCTCGTAGACAGCCTTCTCGGAAGGGCTCAGGGCCTTCCAGGCCTGGCTGATGTTCTTGGAACCCTCGATGGCGTCGCTACCCCCGAGACGCGGCCAGCTCTCGACAGTGAAGTTAGTGTAGGAGCCCAGGGGCCTCTTGGGCAGGCGCTCGTCCTCAAAGATTCTGTAATTCTTGTCCGTGAGCTTGTTGAGGCGGCGGCGGGCCTGGTTGGCGATGTAGATACGCGCCGGCTCGTGGGTCTTAATCCAAGCCTTGAGGTTGGCGATGTTCTTCTCACGGTTGGCTGCAGCGATGTTCTCAAGGTTCTGGAGAAATTCATACGTTAGCTTGGAATCGGATATTACGGAGGCAATTGAGAGCGCGCACGTTGAGCTCGGCAGCGGAGAGACTCTGGAACTTGCTGGAAAGACCAGCCATATGAGGACCAAGGCCAGCGGAGCCCTTCAGAACGTCCTTGTTGTCAGCGACGAACTGGGCCCATTTGGAGTTGGGCAGCGTGGCGGGCGTGTCCCTGAGAGCCCATTTCTTGAGCTCACGGATCTCAGCCTTCTTCTTCTCCTCCTTCTTCTCCTCGGGGTCGACGTCCTTCTTGGGTCTCCCGACGGACTTCTTGGCTACGGGCTCGGCCTTCTTGGTCGTCGCGGCGGTCTTCTTCTTGGCGGCGGGCTTCTTGGCCGTGGCCTTGGACTTCTTGTCGCTCGCGGCGGGCAGGTGCGCGGGAGCAGATGCGGAGAAGGCCCGGATGGGGAGCGCAGAGGCAGCCGGGGCCTGTCGGAGGAGCAATTGGGTGGCGGCCGCGGGGTGGGCAGATGGTGCTTGGATGCGGCGGGCAGCGGTCCTGCCGACAGCGGTGAACATTTTTGTCTAAAGAGAGGGACTGAACAACTTCTTGAAAAATGAAATCTGGTATCGCAGGAAGGCGACGACGCGATTGGAGTCTGAAATTTGGTGTCGCGTGCCGAGGAAGCAATTTGAATAGGTCAAGATGAGGCTGAAGAGGATGAGATGGTGTTGACGTTTTGGCTGGGCTCTTTCCCTTATGCAATGCCCGGAAACCTGCAAGGGCACAAAAGCTCCATGGGTATCATGTACTTTGATAGCCCCGCCCACGCGGGCTGCATCGCCTTGTACCCTTTACCTGGAGGAGCTACATCTTGCCCAGCTTCCCCCGCCGAGCCAATCACTGTGGCTTATGTAACCCCCGCCCCCATCCGCGCCTACCTCACCCGCTGCTTCGTTGCAGGCTGCCGTAGGACGCGACAGTTAAGGTCAACCCAGCAAGTACCGACCTACCTAGCAACCTCCCATCATCACCAACAGCATCAGGCTTTGCTACCGGAACGATATCCGTCGCAGGCCATCTCATCTAATTTATTCATTCTAGCTTCCTCCTCGACGACCACTCAACCCTCTTCCCTCTCCATCCTCAACCACAGAAACCATGGATCACCGTCCGCAAGCTTGGGGTCGTGTATGTCTCTTCGCACTGTACCTCTCTTCTATGTCATGAGCTAACAACTCTCCAGCCCAGAGATGATGTCTATGGTGCTTACGATGCCTCCTACATGGGCGAGAACGGCCCCAAGCAAAACACCCAGCAGCCCATCGTCACAGGTACCTCCGTCATCGCCGTCAAGTTCAAGGACGGTGTCGTCATGGCCGCCGACAACCTAGGTCCGCCATTGCTCCCCCTCCATCAACATTCACAGCTAACCATCCTTCCACAGCCTCGTACGGCTCCCTTGCCCGCTTCACCGACGTCAAGCGACTCCGCTCCTTCGCCGACTCGTCGGTCGTGGGCTTCAGCGGTGACATCTCCGATATGCAGTACCTCGACCGCCATCTCATCGAGCTCTCCCTTGATGAGGCCTACACCTCCCCTGACGCCCCGCGCCTCAACGCCGCCAACCTCCACCGCTACCTCGCCAAGCTTCTCTACCGTCGCCGCTCCAAGTTCGACCCTCTGTGGAACCACCTCCTCGTGGCCGGCCTTGACGACGACGACAAGCCCTTCCTCGCCGCTGCCGACCTTCTCGGCAGCACCTACAGCTCCCCTAGCTTGGCCACCGGCTTCGGCGCAATGCTCGCCCAGCCCATCATGCGCCGTCACGTCCCTGATGAGGAGGCTGCTCAGAAGCTCGACAAGGACGGAGCTGTCAACATTATCAAGGAGTGTATGAAGGTGCTATTTTACCGCGACGCTCGCAGTCTGGACTCATACTCCTTGGCCATCGTCACCAAGGATGGTGTCGAGATTACCAACGACCTGAAGCTCGAGGCCCAGAGCTGGGCATTCGCCGAACGGATTAGAGGATATGGTACACAAACCGTCTAAAACCGAGGGAATAGATGGATGAGTGGCGCAGGAGTTGATCTGTGGCGCAGGCCTAGTCACAGTTGTAATACAAACAAATACAAACAAGACACGTATAGAGAGCTTCGTCCGGTACCCTTCCGGTTCATGTGCAGTTACTTTCTCTCCTTGGGTAGAGTCATGCATGCCTCGCTCATAGCCTAATAATGACCTAATCTGAGCGGGTGTTGGATAAATCTCCTAAGGGTGTTAAGGTAAGAAAGATAAAAGGTAAGAGGATAAATTTATATAATTCTTCTAAGATATTAGACTATCTTCAGCCAGAAGAAACTACAGTCAGGCAAGAAGGTACCTAACGAAAGGGTTAAAGGACGAAATGTTCTTCTGTTCCAGTAGCCGCTCAGGACCCATGAGTAGAAGAGGCTTGTAATAATAGACACATCGCGGGAACTTCATGCCTATTGGTTCTTGCTTCATTCTCAATATCTTCATGATTACGTTGCCTACAGCTAGCTTATCATAAACCAGGTCGACTGCCTGTCGTCTTTACCCATCTAACATGACCAGCCGGATCCCTGGCCTTCCACCTATTTTCTCCATTCATTGTGTCAAACATGTATCTCATGCAACCAAGCAAGGCAGGCAAAAAGAGACTTGATTATCCATGTCAACGCAAGCCCAGTTTTGTCCGGAAACCAACTCCAAATGTTATCATAAACCTCGTGCGCACCAGCGCAACGAACTAGGTACCCAAGCAACCGCGCGCGCGCGGCACTGCTCTATACCACCCATCAAACGATCAATTAACGGCAAGCACCTTACTCGACAGTGACCGACTTGGCCAGGTTGCGAGGGAAGTCGACGTTGAGACCCTCGAGCACGGCCAGCCAGTAGGCGATGAGCTGCAGGGGGATGACGTTGAGGAGACCCTGGAGGACGTCAACGGTCTTGGGGATCTCGATCTTCTCAGCCTCGGAGGCCTTGAACTCCTCGTCATCGGGGTTGCAGATGACAATGGGCTTGCCGCCACGAGCAATAACCTGCTGGTAGGCGTTGAGCGACTTCTTGAAGAGGTCGTCGCGGGTAAGGATCATGATGATGGGGAGGTTCTCGTCAACCAGAGCCAGCACACCGTGCTTCAGCTCACCGGACATGACGGCCTCGCAGTGGAGGTATGAGATTTCCTTGATCTTCAGGGCACCCTCAAGGGCAGTGGAGAACTGGCTGCCACGGCCGAGAAGAAGAAGAGACTTCTGATCCTTGAAGGTCTTCTCGCACAGAGCCTTGATGGACGAGTCAAGCTCGAGGATCGACTTGATCTGACCCGAAACGTTGGCGAGACCCTCCATGATCTCCTCGCGACGGGCCTTCTTGGACGCACGGTCCTCACTAAGAGACAGAGCGAACATGACCATGGCGATGAACTGAGATGTGTAGGCCTTGGTGGAAGCGACACCGATCTCAGGGCCGGCGTTGACGTGGACACCACAGTGGGTGAGGAGAGAGATGGAGGAACCGACGACGTTGACGATACCGACGGTCAGGGCACCACGCTCCAAGCAGTAACGGAGGGCCATGAGGGAGTCAGCAGTCTCACCAGACTGGGAGACGAAGACGCAGGTGTCGTCTCGGAAGACGGGGGCCTGTCGATCGAGGAAATCCGAAGCCAGCTCAACGGCGATGGGGATCTCAGCAAGCTCCTCAAAGATACCACGAACAGCCATGCAAGAGTGGTAGCTGGTACCGCAAGCAATGAAAATGATGCGGCGGCATCGGCGGATAGTGGAGATGTAAGAGCGAAGACCACCAAGGGTGACGGTCTTGTTGGCGATGTCGAGGCGACCACGCATAGTGTTGACCACTGACTCGGGCTGCTCGAAAATCTCTTTCTGCATGAAGTGGTCGAACTTGCCCTTCATGATCTCCTGAAGCTCGAGCTCCAGGGTCTGGATGGTTCGGACGTTGGAGCTACCGTCGGCCTTCTTGAGACGGTGAATGTTGAGGGAGCCCTCGTGGATGTGGGCAATATCGTCATCCTCAAGGTACATAACCTTCTTGGTGTGCTCGACGATGGCCGAGGGGTCGGAGGAGAGGAAGAACTCAGTGGGCATGGGCATGCCATCATCGGTCATGAAGGCACGAGACTGAGATCGGTGCAGAAGAGACTTGTCAGCGGCGCCAAGGCCGGCATCAGGGACAAGAAGATCGTTCTTCTTGATAGCGACGTTCTGGGCAGCAGCCTCAGCGGGGAGGGCAGCGTTCTCATCGGAGTACTCGACATCGACAAAGTCGACCTTCATGCGGCGCTGGGTCTTGACACCGATGACAAGGGGAGAACCCTTGCGGGCGGCAATGATCTCATGGGGGTAGTGGACGGACTTGATGAGAAGACCGTAAGCACCCTCGAGCTCCTGGATGACAGCCTTGGCCAGGTCGGTGAAACCGATCTGGGGGTGCTGGTCGTGGATGTACTTGGTGAGCTTGGCAATGCACTCGGTGTCGGTGTCAGTCTCGAACTTGAAGCCCTTGGCCGAAAGGAGGGTCTTCAGCTCCTTGTAGTTGGTGATGATACCGTTGTGGACGACGGTGAACTCCCAGTTGGGGTCGGATCTGCATTCAGGGGAAGCAGGTCAGCACAAGATGTCTCCAGGCACACCCAATTGATTCAGCGCCAGTTCCAAGTTTCGAAACGGGAACCAACAGCGCGACTGAATCAGGAGAAGATTTGCAGGCTAAAAACGTACCGGTGAGGGTGGCAGTTGGTGGTGGAGGGAGGACCGTGGGTGGCCCATCGGGTGTGGGCAATACCGGCGTGTGAATCAAAGATCTTCTCGAGGTCGAGGTCCGACTCATCGACGAGCTTCTTGAGCTTGGCAACCTTGCCAACCTCCTTGAAGGCCAGGACCTCCTTCTTCTTGTCGCCATCGATGGCTAGACCGGCCGAGTCATATCCTCGATACTCAAGACGGGACAGACCTGTCGGACAAGTAATGTCAGCAACACGAAGCTGGTGTCGTCTCACCATTGACTGGCGGGGCG
>SSHR01000318.1:0-43079 GCA_006518225.1 Fusarium neocosmosporiellum | reverse complement strand
ACTAAGAAGGCGTGGCTTGACGGGCGCGTCAATTGACCCGCGATGTCGCCGAGACATGCAAAAGGCTCTGCTGCTCTCTAGCTTTCCCGGAACGCCTTGTTCCAATTTCGTCCTGTTGTCGACTCGATATGGGATTCCAGTGATTCCCATCCCTGTCTGGGCAACTAGGAAGAGTAATTACTCTATTTCGCCTGCACCGCACCCTGCCACCATTGCCAGCCAACCAACCTGCCTGGGGATGCCAATGCCAATCAAGACCTGGGGTTGTATCTGCTTCGTTGCAGGCTGTGTGTATCGATCGACCAACTTTTCAACAGGCAGCCTGGTTGATGCGGAATCTTCCGCCGCGAAATGAACTGAACTGAACTGCGCACGCACTTGCTGGCGTCTCCGCGGGACGTGAACTCCCATCCCATAGCGCCGGGTCACGACAGAGACGCTGGGTCTCACAGATGATGCCGTGGCGGCGCCGGATCGATAAGGAGAGTCTCCTCTCGGCCTCAGAGTTATTTGTCCATCTGTGATGCTGTTGTTGGCCCTACCGTCACCGGTGCGGTGCGGTGCGGTGCGTTGCGGTGCAGTGCAGCGCAGTACCACCTGCATCCGTCCTTGCACCGCTCGACCGGCGCGTCGAGAGGGGGGCAGGCTTTGCGTCATGGAGCATCGAGGTTGGTGTTTACTCGTCACTCCTGGAATCCTGGCTGGGTTGGCTGGCAAGCGTTCCTCGCCCATGGGGATGGGGGTGGGCGCTGTTTTCACCAAACCTTTGGCCAGGAATGTCTGCAGCGTCATCGATCGACCAGGCTAAGGAGATGATCCAAGGCTGTGCTGTGCTGTGTTGTCGTGTTTTATTGTTTTCTCCTTGCGCCTCGTATATTCTCAGCGTCGACGTCGTTTATCGCTTACAAGTGTGTAAGCATTGCATCACAAGCAACGACAATCAAGCCTGTGTCTCGTTCGGGTTGCCGCGGGAGAAGTCATGGATGGCCCCAAGTTTGTTTTCTCGTCCCAAACCAAAGCCGTCACAGCACGCAGTAGCCCACTGCATGCATACATGCGGCTACTCTCCGCGCTTTGCATCGCGCGAAACCAGCGCTTCTTGGCAGCATCACGATGCCGCCCATTGCCGTTGTTTTGCTACAGGACTCGACTCGACTTGACACCGCGGGCACGTAGCCGTCGTCACTGTCTAGGAGAAGCGCCGAGACATGATAGTGTCTAAGATGGCAAGGCAGGTAGGGAGAGACATAGCACAACACAAACGCACACAGCCTCGAGGCTTCTGAGATATTGTGACGTAAATGGCACCGCGGCTGAGGCGGCTGTTTCCCCCGTTGAGTCTATCTGCGACAGTCTGACAGACGCTGTACTGGTGACAAGGCCCGATATTGCCGGGTGGTAGTCTAGGGTAGGTTCAGTGGACGCCAATTGCAACGAGATCACCAAGAGTTGAGGCTGCTGGTAAGCAGCAGAAGCCCGAGAAGCGGCCGAGATGAGGTTGCTCATAGAACTCTGCTTCAGTTGAGGCTACGAGCCGATGCCACGCTGGGTCTAGGCTTCCTTCTCAGCTACAACGCCTCAACTCGAGTTGAACTCAAATCCCACGAGCATTGCATTCCTCGACGAGGCGGCACAGAACCCCGACCCGTCTGTACAAGGGACACCCTCGCAGCCCAACCTCTGAGACGTGAGAGCATCCTCCAGAGGCGGCAGTGCGGCTCGCCTCATAATTACAAGTGCCGTTGAATCAGCCCACTCTGGCTCGTCACGTTTCTGACAGACTCTTTTCCGTCCGAGCTACCCCAGAGCGTTCTCGACCCTCTCTGGCGCACGAGCAGAGGACATCACGGGGATTGCAACTCTAGCCAGGGCAAATCGACTACCCTATTCCCGGTGCAGGGAAGGGGAAAAAGAGCATACGACTTCGATCGGAGTTCGCCGGAGTGTCGTCTCACCATCGACAGTCGGCCCCGTGAAAGACGGAGGATGGAAATGGGGGCGCTCGATAAGGCGAAAAAAGGCTCTTTAAAAATAACTGCGAGTGCGACGGTATCATCGTGCGAAACACGGCGAACCCCCTTCCTTGTTCCCGTCAAAAACACTACGATCCAACACAAGCAACACTAGGCTAGCAAAAGGACCAGAGGCACAGCGCCCTAGCTACTTATGGGACGCGGCAGAAACTCTACGCGAGGTTGCCCAACAAACCTACCACTACCTAGGTTCAAGGCTGAGAATGAGGCTGAGGTCGAGAACGTCTGAGAAACTATCACCATTCAGATTAAGCTATCATAGGTAGGTGGACTGATTCCCATCTCACTTCTAGATGGCCTCTCTTCTCTGAAAAGCGCTTCCGACCAAATCTAACCCCCCCTAGCTAAAGCCACAAAACTAACCCCCTCGAAACCTGCCATCCATTGTACGAGTTCCCCCCATTCCCCCAAAGCCTCATCTCCCTAAAATTCGCTGAGATGAAAGAGTTCAAAAAAAGATGGAGCAACAAAAGAGGGACGAGGCCGACGGGCCCCGGTTCCCCCAGCAGTCTTTAGGGCGGAGACTGCGCTGGAAGATAATGTACAACGAAGAAAGACCGTGTGTGACAAGGAAGGGTCTCAACAGAGAAGGCGTCTATGCGCGTGTTGTTGAAGGTAGGTAAAATAGACAGGTAAACATTAACCGACGGGGCATGACCTCGTGAAGTGAAGGCAAGATAAAAGGAAGAAAGAAGGCGTGAGAGAAGGTGAGCCTCGCGAGGCCGAGGCGATGGGAGTCGTAGTGTAGTAGTTTTTGCGGCGCCTACTCCAGAAATCCAGCCGAAGTAGGGTATAGTTTCGAGTTGGAGCCTTCAACCCTCTGTCTTTCAAGTCAAAGAAGGTCTCTGTGTGCTCGCTGGAATCTTGGTCTTAGATCTCCCTTTCAGAAAATAGCATGGGCCTCCCTGGCCCGATATTCCATACACCTTTCCAAAACGCCAAAAGCATCAAACCAGACATGCATGCAACTTGCTAAAACGACGATATCCTCCAAAGATGAGAGGCTTTTCTTTTTCACACGCGAGGCGCACCGCTCCGGCCTTGGCCGAGCGACTCGAGAAGCTCGTGAGGCGGAATCCGCTGCATTCCGCTTCCTCGATCGTACATGGACGTCGGCGCCGGAGCGTAGCCCTCACGCTTCTTGCGAATGCGGTCGAGAATGATGCCCGCCAGAACCAGGAGGAGCATCAGACCAAGCGCAATGGCAAGGCCGATGAGGATGACAAAGACCAGAGGCATGTGGCTCTCTAGAGACAAGGTTAGAAATGTTCACATGGTTGACGACACACTAAGCGTACCTTCAGAGAAGAAGTTATCTCTCTGTGAAAAGATGCCGGCAATGGTACCCGGAGAGTCGCCCGCCTTTATGGTCAGCGCATAGGGCTGATAGGTCGTGCCGTTGAAGATGGCTGCCGATGCCACCCCAAAGTCGGGAATGTCGATGGATCCTGTCAGCATCAAGACCTGCTTCTTGTCTAGAAAATCGCTCTGCTCATGCTCTTCAGTCACGGTGAAGACCTGAAGGCCACGGATGATGGTGTCTGAAGACAGGGATGGCCTGACAGCGTGCCACTTCTCGCCGTCGTACTTCATGATGAAGACGGAGCCATCATCGAGGGAAGTGCCCGCCACCCAGAGCTGGTCGTAATCGCTGGATGCAGGCGAGAGAACCACAACAGGCCCAGGGAGGTCATCCGCACCAGGGAAGTTGGTCCATTCCTCCTTCTTGGCGTCCCAGCTTGCCAGGAAGCGTTGGTCAGAGCCATTGCCGCGAAGATCACCACCAGCAATCAGCTGGTTCTTGCTAACCCACAGCAGGCTGTAAACAGTTCCCTCGAGTTCACTACCAGGACGGTTCCACTGGCCCGAGTCCACGTTGTAGGTGCAAAGACCAGGGCATTCAAGGGCACCGGCATTTTCGAAAGAACCACCAATGTATACATCGGCAGAATCAGGGCGAACGGCAATGGCCGCTACAGTGCTATTGGCCCCCGAGATAGACGGCGGCTGACTGGTGAAGCTCTTGGATATCAAGTCGTACGAGATGAGACCCTTGACCTCCGTCTCATCGATGGTGCCGCTGATATCGCCACCAGCAAATAGCACGCCGCTGCGGATGGCGAGGGCGACAAAGGTGGATTCGCTTGAGATACCAGACCCAAGCCCAAGCACGGAATCATCTTCGAGGAGAACAATGTTTTCAATCGCCTTGCCGTCTGACGACTCGGTCGTAAAGTGACCAGCAAGGACGGTGATGTTATGATCGTCCTCCTCGTAGAAAATACCAGTCATGACGCCGGTCGTATCGTTCTTCATCGAGCTGACATCGCGACGAGTCAGGGTCGACGAGTTGGATGACGAAGATGATGTTCGGATCTTCAAGGGGAACTGGCCCAGGCCTTCATTCGAAAGAGTAGCTGCGCCACTAATGCCGAACTGGGCAGATGACAAGGAGCCAGCATAGAGTGATCCGCCCATCGGGAGGTCAAGAATGGCAGCCGTGAGCGAGCCAGTGAAACCAGGGTAATCACCCTCAAGGTTCTGGAGCCATGTGCCCTTGGAAGCAACCCAGATGGCGAAGCCGTCAACTGAAACAGCATCGTAATCGTCAAAGGCATTGCATGAAGAGAAGGATCCGGTAAAAGCAATAACCACCTCAGGGGTATCCTGTGTGATGTTGATAGTCAGTGGCACGGCATGCTCGACGGGGCCGTCAACACCAGCGCCAAGAGCACTCCATTTGTCCTCCTTGGTGTCGTATACGGCCACATTGTCCAAGCCCTTTACAGGCCCGGTCTGAGTGTTGGAGAAATCTCCGCCGACGTAGAGCTGCGTGTCGTTGAGGTACATGGCAAAGACTTCTCCGTTGAGGCCACCGCCGGGCTCCTTGACATCGTCGTTCTCAATGATGGCGAGAATGTTGTCGTGGTCCTTGGACGTGAAGTTGCCGCCAACATATGTGACATTATCATCAGTGATTAGAGTTGTGACACCAGAGGCCCTGTCGAAGCTGGCACCGAGTTTGTTAATCGGCGAGTTCGTGAGAGACGATGTGTTGACGACGGCTACTTCGGGGTCGAAGTCAAACAAGCCGTTAAGACCTCCAGTGGAGTTGATCAAAGTAAAGCCGACTCTCTGCGCAACAATTGTAAGGGCGTCGACGTCTTGGCCGGCAAGGGGGCGAATGGTGACAGAAGGCTTGAACGAATCTGAGTTCTTCTCGATGTATCCAAAGTAGATCTGGTCGTACTTGTCAAAGTTGTTTGTCTGATACAGTGTTGTGGTAAAGTTGGACTCCTCGTCAGATCCGGTCGACATGATTCCGGTGATGTTAACACGGCCTCTGTTCAAACAGGTTCCGTCGGCTTGGCATCCTGGAGTGTACATGTTGACCGAGTAGTTGCCGGATTCCTCGATGTTGGGATAGAACGTGACTGAGACTTCATCTGGGTCGTAGTCGCGGGTCAGTTCAGCCTCGAGGTAATCGGAGCTGCTTTCCAGAGACGGAGCAACCTTCCAGGGGCCTGTGTGAGATGCCGAAGCTGGGAACTGGACTCCTCCACACGTAGGCTCATTGAAGGCACTGACAGCATAGGAATATATATCGCTCTGGAACAGTTCGATGCCCGTCAAACCACCACCGTCACCATACCACTCGGAAATGGCGATGCGGAACTTGTTCATGCCGACTCTGTTAACAAAAGTAAATTCCTGGTAATCGGCATCGTTCCGAAGGGGACACTCGCTCGTGCAGGTCACGTTGTTGCCGCTCTCAGGATCAACATAGGTCAGGTTCATGATGCCGTCGATGGGGTAGGCGAGAAATCGGAACGTCTTGGTGCCATGGTCGCCCTGGGCGTTTCGAAGCCTGAGCTTGGTGGGCGCGAATCCAAAAGAGAAATCCGCTTCCCAGTAACCGGGTGAGTTGTTCTGAAGCAACCAGGAACTGGACGACGCTCCAGGGCAAACAATATCCTTGGGATCGGTCCCAGAGGCGCCGTTCTGGTCGCTGAGTTTTGCTGTGGAAAGGTTGATGACCTGGGTGGTCGATGCGTTCGGTGTGCTGGAATTTCCTAGTCCCGTGAATGTACCACCAAAAATGATGTGCCCGTTTGAGGCCTTGGTGATGGCCTTGACGGGGCCATTGAAACCGGCAAATGGCAAGTTGGTCCAGCCATCTGTGCCAACCCAAGCGATAGCGTTGGTAGAGTTGGCGCCCTTGAAGTTACCTCCCACATAGACCGTATCTCGCTCCTCATCGCACAACAGGGCGTTAACCTCGCCTTCGAGTCCGTCCAGAGGTGTGATTTCGGTCGTGTTTGGGTTGAAGAGGGCCACCGCCTTCGATTGTGTGCCGTCCAAGCTTGTAAAATTACCACCTATTACCACGCCCTGCATTTCTCCATTGCTGAGCTTAAACGTGCACATGGCCCGGATGGAGGCGTCCGTAGCCACAATCGAGGCGAAAGCGCCGTTGGGCATGGGAGCCAGGAGCGACTCGCTCCCATTGGCGCTGCGAGGACGCTCATTCTGACCCTCATACTCGTAGAGAGAAATACCATCAAAGTCTCCGACGACGCCGATCCTACCCAGTTTCGAAAAGTCGAGATTCGGTGAGGGGACCGGATTGAAAGTAATGGCATGCGAGAATGTGGCCAGAGCTGCTAGAGCCACCAGGCTGGGACCTAGAATGGAGCCTAGGCCGTGGCTTTGGCGCGCCGATGGGCCACGCCGTTGAAAAGGCAATCGCATAACTATCTCCTGTCGCTGAATATCGAAAAGGCAAATCTCGTCGCAGGTTGCGATGTGCGTCCCGACGCGGGAGGGTCGGATCTTCTTGTTGTCGTCGGTGCTGAATTTATTCGTATATGCATTTCAGGTTCAAGAGTGGGCCATCTCAAGGGGCGACGGTTCGCGTTTTTGGTGCTGAGCGGGAGGACCGCAGATGGAGGCGAAAGCTGCTGGAACTGGCGGGGTGTAAAAAAATTCGGCAAAATCGAGAAACTCGGTCGTTCTAGTCGTCGAAATCGCAGTCGCTCGTCAAGAAGTCGTCGTTTGGCACGCAATCGCGGTCGAAATAGTGGGATGTAGGATCCAAGTTGGCTGCTGGCAGTGCAGCACAGCAGAGCACGTATGCGGGAAATTGCTTGCGATGGAGATGTCCGTCCTCGAGAACGTGCACTGGATTTCCAGAACCTTGCTACTAGCCCGACTCGGTTAGGCCCCTATTTTCCTGCAAGCCGGTACCTGAAGTGACTGGATGTAAGATGACGACGAACCACGAGGTGCTCCAATCGTTGGCCAGGAGCAAAAGAAGAGAAGTAAAAACGGGAAGGGGATCTCAAATCGAATTGCACACATGCATAGCCGCTGAGTTTGTGGTGTTTCCGTGGGACAGACAAATAAAAAAAAGTGTCGTACCTTTTTTTCACAAAGGAGGACAAGACGTATGACCGACCGGTGGTACGTATCGCGACCACGGGAGCGGGCCAGAGTTAGGGCGCCACCTTAATCAAGCTGCGACACCAATGAGCTTGGGAGGACCCTCCGAGAGTTTGATTGCCGGCGAGGCTCGTCGTCGTATCAAAGAGACTCGTCAGCGGCGACAGTCTATTGTGTGGACAATTCTGCCTTTATGCGGGGTGATGCCGCGATTTCGCGTTGAATTCTTGCTCAAAGTGCACGCGTCGGTGTTGGTGAGGTATTCGAGAATAATGAGCGACAGGAAACACGTCTCCTGGTCGACCCGGGTTGGAATGAGAGGGCTGCAATAGTTGGCCGGGAGTTTCGGGATCCTGCAGTTGGATGACCTGGTCGTCACAACGTCTGTCAGGAGGCGGTGACGGGTCGAGATAACAGAGGCGAAGCAGTATTAACGAGTGGGTGAGGTGAGATCAGGTAGCGAGTGACGGTCAGAGACGAAGCTGCTGCGGAAAAAAGAAGGTGTGCCGATTTGGCTTGGATGTGCTGTGCTGTGTTGTCGAGTCGACGTGGGCGGGTACGTACGTATGTCGGTCACACAACCCAGACGGGGAAAATGCAAACAAGCAGAAAGGAAGGGAAGGAAGGAGAGGGTCAAAGAAGGAGAGAAAACGAATGACAGGTTTGCAAGGTAAGGATCCCCTCCGCTCGCGGCTAAGGATTCTCACGAAAGGATGAGGTGAGAATTGGCAGAGAGAAGAGGCGGGAGGTGGTTTGTCGTTGTTGATGGTCAGGGGATTTAGTGGAGCGCGCTGCAGCTCTCCTTCCCGCCGCAGACTTGCTTCTACAGCACACAAACGAGAGACACACGAATGCCTGCTAAAGGCTGAACCTTTGACGGAGCATGTAGGTACGGATACAACGTCTCCTGTGCAGTGCATGATTAACTCGTTCGTACTAAAGCCCAGCATCGTTTTTTCACCGCTGAGCTGTTCCTCATCATTCGTTCCCTGCCGTTGAATCCATGCTGGGGCCGCATACGATGACCCGCTGGCCGGGGTCTGGGCTCATTGAGAAGCTGGACAATAACCCACCAGCAGCTTCTTGCTTTACGAGGGAAAAGTCTATCTGCCTTTTTTGTCACTCTGATGGCGCACTAAACTCAGGAGGTTGGGGGGAAAGGCAGGGGGGCTTCTTGAGCATCACGTTGTACTACACCTCGTTGGTTGTCATGTCTCAGACATGGGTTCCGCGAGAATGTGAAATTGATGGAGCAAATGGTGATCAAGTCAACGTGATTCTATACGGCATGTTCCTGGCTGTTTCTGCATGCATAGGCAGGCAATCCCGATCGACTGCATCGGCGTGAGCTTGATGACCTTGGAGCTGCGGACGCATCCATTGAATCCTCTGAAGCCATTACAAACTCACCAATCTATCGCTAGTGTTACATACAACCACCAAGCGCATAACACCGAACACAACCATCAACCACCGAGACAAACCGCCGTCTGAGACCGCTTCAGACCTTGTTGTGGGATCCCTTGCCTGGGACCTTGCTTGCTCTGTGTTGTAGCAACGGCTAGATGGCAGATTACGGGTGCCAGGCTGTGCCATTGCCACGGCCACAGCCCGCCAACGTGTCTCCCTTGAATTGACTCAGGATGACGATGCATGATCGCCGTCGCTGGGGGGACTCCATGCGGTTTCTCTCCAGCTGGCCCGGTCTGATTCCTCCCGCCCAAGGGATGGATCTCTGGGCCAAGCCTTGCTTTTAATAGATCTGACGGGAGGCAAATGCGTACGTCTTACCAGAATAGCATCACATGGGTCGTCGACACTATGCCATTCGAGGACTTGTCCATCTAAATCAGCCATGGTTTGCAAGACGTTGACTCGTTCATTCATTCATGCCAGGACGCTGCAATAGCAATGCGAACCGTATCCGTCGTACTTTTAAGTAATTCGTTAGTGCACAATCCATTCCTTCAAGAGCTTCTGCTCTTATCCTGCGCCGCCCACTTCGTCTTGTACTCTCTCGGGCTCTCAAACTCGCTTGGCTTGCCAGACCACATGCCCTTTCGTTTCCGCTTAGCCTTGGCCTGCGCCTTTTCGTAGACCTCCTTCATGCCCCCAAACTCGGCCCCGGATTTTGCTTCATACGTCGTCGCCAGTCCGCGTTTGATCATCTCCAGGCCCACGTCCTTTCGGAACAGGAACCGCCGCACATAGACCGTCGCCACGACTCGCTCGTATTGGTCTCGCTTGTAGATGTAGGCTCGGACGTTGCGGTTGAGGATGTAGTTGGTTAGCCAGTCGAGCGCTTCGGCTGCGAATGGCTGCGCTGGCTTCCCAAAGTGGGCGCCTTCGGGAGCGTCAACACCGGCGATGCGAATGGGAATCTAAGAGTTTGTTAGTATTGATTTGAGTGTAATTGATCGATGTGCACATACCGTCCGGCCTCTCAACTCTTTGCGAGATTCTGGAACTTTTCTCAGCCAGCCCCAGCCCACCGCCCGACCGCCTGGGGTATGGAAGAAGTGAAAGTTATCACCATCGCCGACGCTCGTGACTCGGCCAAAGAGACTCCTGTTACGGAAGAAGTTGGGTCGAACATAGGCCGCACCAGGTATCCGACGAAGGTAATTTGCGTACAATTGCAGGGCAGCAAGACCTGTCAGCGAGAACAAAACTGTAGGCGCCCACTCTTTGGCGGCAGCAAAAGGATCCGGGTCAGGGCTGCCTAGCGATTGCGTCCATGACACGGCTTGTCGTTTCGTCTGGTCCTGGGGTTTCCCCTCATTGCCCTTGTCGGAACTCTGCGATCCGAACGGCCATACCATTGTCGTAGCGACCCGAGGGCCGTTGTGCTTGGTGTTGTATCAGAAAGATCGGCATGTATCGGCATGTCTGCTAGCTCGAGCCACAAAGGACCCTTGACTTTGAGTCGCCCACGCTAATTGGGTGCCTCAGGCGAACGCTTCCACCAGTGAAAGTATCAATTCAGAAGGCTTCTCAGCCTGAGTCTTTCAACACGATTTAATACCTAATTGACAAATGGTTCGGTATATGGAATTTTATAATATCATTGGCTCATCCATAGCTACATACTCCTGCTCGACCACCATGTCTACCTTCCCCGTCACGCCCTTAGTGATAGATCACGTCTAGCTTCGCATCTATAACCATTGACACAGAACTCCACCTCTTCCTGCGCCAATGCTTACAATGCTTAGTTTCCTTGCACCTTGAAGGTCCTGCCGCTTGCCGTCTTTCTTTCCTTCTCCTCGTTCTCGGGTCTGGCGCGGCGCAGCACTGGGTCTTGTTAGCTCCGATGTCATAAATAGTGAGGTCAGGGGGCTCACCTTGGAGGAAGTCGGCAGTTCGCTTTCGCATACGGGAGTGAATGTATGCTTTCGAGGCCTTGATATGGTAATGGAAGTAATCACGGAAGGTCTGGATATGGGAAATAACATCGGCCATGCGTTGAGGTGTGAGGTGTCGGGGGAAGAGAACTGTGTCGTGGTTAGCCAATCCCCCAAAACCACACTTTAGTGGACATACCAAAGGTGACATATCCAATGTCTCCAGAGTCGGTGTTCTGAATTCCAGGAACGCCCTGCAGCTCGAGAGGGGCGTCGTTCCTGAAGAGGACCTGAGGGGCGTTCTGAATTGCTCTTCGTCGCGCGTCGACGAATTCTTGGATAAACACCTTGCCAAACACTCGGTCTGTCTCCTCGCGGAAAACGGTGCTAAAGATGACAGTGACTCGGTCGTGGCTGGCCTTGACGTAGATGGCCTCCTCCTCTCGGTAGTGGATCGCCTTAACCTCGCCTCCCTCCTGCACACCCTGGGGAGCCTCCTCGGATGTGAACTTGGACGCCTCCTCCTTCAGAGCGTAGTGCTCCTGGTAGGCCTGCTCGAACGGCGCAGCCATGGCATTGCGCTTCAGGAGAGCGAACTTGAGGGCCAGCGCATCACGTTCCTCTGGTCAACAATCAGCATTGAGCCCTCCACAGTTTGGGTGACGTTGGCAGCTCTACCCTTTGACTCTGGGAGGTTCTCTAGGTCCACCAGGACGGAGAAGTCGAAGCCCGGCTCAAGCGGTGCCACGTAGTCGCCATACTCTCGCTGGAGAACCTCCTCAGCTCCGTACTTGACGAGGTCCGGGAAGCATCTTATTTGGATCGAAAGGAGAATTTGGGTCTTGGTCTCGGGGGTCGAGATATGGAAAGTAACGCCGTCGAAGTCGCTGACCGTCTGGTCGATGGAGGCGGGAGGGGCACTGACGTACGATGCTATTAGCTTCCGTTTCAGGGGATTTGGAGTGCGCAAGCTTACCCCGAGAACCTCTCAGTCAGGACCGACTGAATCAGCACGTTCTGGTAGTCTAGAAGAAGCATCTTGTCGAAAGGTCCGTTTGCGCTCCCCTTATTCTCGTCGTTCCTGGGAGCTTAGGTAGGTGACGCCTGGTAGTGGGGCTTACGTGGTAGAGGCACGTCAAGCTCCCAGCCGCCCACGTGACGTGGAGCTCTGGGTGGAGCCGTTGGCTGCCCGTGCTTATCGATAAGAAAATTTCCCATCTCGAGTCGTGGGATGGAGGAAAGATTCTGGGCACTTTTGTAAGAGACATCGTCGGCAAAGGCCAATTCTGATCGCAATCCAGCAAATATGGTCAAGTCATATCTGTGAGTTGAGAAGGATATCTAAGCGACCTGAGCTAACATATTTTTGCTCAGGAAATACGAACATGGCAAGTCCTTTGGCGTCGTCGCCTCGGCGACCTCGAACCTGGTCTGGTCGTCCAAGGATCGAACGGGAACCGGCGCGGGACAGGCGATAGTCGCTGCGAACGAGGAAGTTCTTTGCTGGGATATCAAGAAGGGCGAACTACTAAGCCGCTGGAGAGATGAGCGTTGCCCTGTGCCTGCGACGGCGATCGCGCAAAGCAAAGCCGACAAGAACGTTTTCGCCGTGGGTTACGAAGATGGCAGCATTCGACTCTGGGATAGCAAGATCTCGTCCGTCATTCTCAACTTCAACGGTCACAAGTCTGCGATCACCAAGCTTGCATTCGACAAGTCTGGCGTCAGACTCGCTAGCGGTTCCAAGGACACGGACATCATCATCTGGGATTTGGTCGCTGAGGTTGGCCAGTTCAAATTGCGAGGCCACAAGGATCAAGTGACAGGTCTCCAATTTGTCGAGCCGGAGCCTCAGGTTGAGGATGAAGATGGTGCGCAGGCCATGGTCCTTGATGGTGAGGGCGCCTCGGAGGGGTTTCTCCTGACGACTGGAAAGGACTCTCTCATCAAACTCTGGGATCTATCGTCAAGGCACTGCATCGAAACCCATATCTCTCAAACAAACGGCGAGTGTTGGGCGCTAGGGTTATCCCCCGACTACAGCGGATGTGTCACAGCCGGAAACGATGGCGAAATCAAGGTTTGGTCTCTGGATGCCGATGGCCTTGCGTTGAGCGCTCGCAAGGTGGATATGCCAGCTGCAGCACAGTTCCTGCAAGACCGAGGCACATTGCACCGACAAAGCAAAGACAAGGCGACCGAAGTCGTCTTCCATCCCAGGAAGGACTATTTTGCCGTTCACGGCTCAGAAAAGGCAGTAGATGTGTGGAGGATACGCTCAGGGGCCGAGATCAAAAAGGCGCTGGCTCGAAAGCGGAGAAGACGTCGCGAGAAGGCAAAGGATGCCAAGGCCGCTGAAGAGGAGGCGAACGTGAGTGAAGAGCCAGTTGATGTCTCCAAGGCCGATATCAGCGATGTCTTTGTTCAGTACGTCATCGTGCGGACAGGAGGCAAGGTCCGCTCAGTTGACTGGGCCGTACCAACTGGACAGAAAGACCTTCACCTGCTAGTAGGCACCACAAACAACCTCCTCGAGTACTATAGCCTGTCGCCCAAGGACAAGAGCGAAAAGTCCAAGAAGGACGTCCCTGATTATACAAGGGCGCTCTCTGTGGAGCTGCCTGGCCACCGAACAGATATCCGAGCCTTGTCGCTTAGTTCAGACGACAGGATGTTGGCATCGGCATCCAACGGTACCTTGAAGATCTGGAACATCAAGACGCAGAACTGCATTCGAACATTTGAGTGTGGCTATGCTCTGTGTTGCTCGTTCCTCCCTGGAGACAAGGTGGTTGTGGTTGGTACCAAGAGTGGTGAATTGCAGCTCTTCGATGTTGCTTCCGCGGCCCTCTTGGACAGTGTAGATGCCCATGAGGGTGCTATCTGGTCTCTTCATGTTCATCCTGACGGAAAATCTGTTGTCTCGGGAAGTGCCGACAAGACGGCCAAGTTCTGGGATTTCAAGATTGTTCAAGAGGAGGTATTGGGCACAAGGAGGACAACACCAAAGCTGAAGCTGCAACAGTCGAGAACGCTCAAGGTCTCGGACGACATCCTCAGTCTCAAGTTCTCCCCAGACGCGAGGCTGCTGGCGGTCGCGCTCCTGGACAACACGGTCAAGGTCTTCTTTGTCGACTCCCTCAAGCTGTACCTCAACCTCTACGGCCACAAGCTCCCCGTGCTGAGCATGGATATTTCGTACGACAGCAAGCTCATCGTGACGAGCTCAGCTGACAAGAACATCCGGATATGGGGTCTCGACTTTGGAGATTGTCACAAGGCCCTCTTTGGACATCAAGACAGTATCCTTCAGATCGCCTTCGTGCCGCACAACTCGGATGGCAACGGACACCACTTCTTCAGCAGCAGCAAGGACCGCACCATCCGGTACTGGGATGGTGACAAGTTTGAGCAGATCCAGCGTCTCGACGGTCACCACGGCGAGGTTTGGGCTATCGCCGTTGCCCACAGCGGCAACCTGCTGGTCAGCGCTGGCCACGACAAGAGCATCCGCGTCTGGGACGAGACGGAGGAGCAGATCTTCTTGGAGGAAGAGCGCGAGAAGGAGATTGAGGAGTTGTACGAGAGCACGCTCACAACCTCCCTGGAGCGCGACCCTGATGCCCAAGACGAGAACAATGAGGTGGCCGCCGCGAGCAAGCAGACGACCGAGACACTCATGGCGGGTGAGCGGATAGCCGAGGCCCTCGAGATGGGCATGGCCGACCTCAGTCTCCTCCGCGAGTACGAGGAGGCCAAGCTCACCAACCCTCACGCCCAGCCTCCTCAGCGCAACCCCGTCTTCCTGGCTCTGGGCAACATCACGGCCGAGGCGTACGTTCTCTCCGTTCTCCAGCGCATCAAGGCCTCTGCGCTGCACGACGCCCTCCTGGTGCTCCCCTTCGCGTCGGTGCCCATCCTCTTTACTTTCCTGGACCTGTTTGCGGCGCGGTCCATGAACATGCCCCTGACGTGCCGCATCCTCTTCTTCATGCTCAAGACGCACCACAAGCAGATCGTGGCGAGCCGCACCATGAAGACGATGCTCGACGGCATCCGCGTCAACCTCCGCGCGGCGCTCAAGCGCCAGAAGGACGAGATGGGCGTCAACATTGCCGCCCTCAAGGTGGTGGGCATGCAGATCCGCGACCGCAGCGTCAAGGACTATGTGGATGAGAACTGGGAGGAGGAGAACGAGGAGAGGAGCGCCAAGAAGAGGGCGTTTGTTCATGTTGCTTAATGTAGATGAAAGTTGATGTAGAGAAAAGAAGAGCAAACCATAGATTTCAAGCACTATCTATATCCGATTTTATATGCCTCAGTTCGTCCAACGCCAACGCCGATTGTCCAAAACCATACGTCTATCCGTCGTAGTTTTCCTGATCTTTCGTACAAGCCCCAAATTGATCCGGTAGAGACTCGTCAACCGTTCATGAGGCTGCCACTTGGCGCTTCTCGAGACTTGAAAGTATATAAATAATGCCTTCTTCACGTCCAAGGGTTAGCGGGTACAGGAATCCAAGGGTCAAGGGATACACCCGTTGCCAGTTCTTCTGCCATGCGATTTCGGATATAGTTTCTGATGAGGTGACGATTGGACTCCACGAGAAGCCTCTCAGACATGTTTGGATGCTCCATGAGGCCCTCAGGCAGCTCTCCTCTATCGACCTCCTGCTGGACGTGCTGATCTGGAGCAATTCTTTGTGTAGAAAAGCCAATATCCTCGAGGTTGCTGTTGCACAAGGGGCATTTTTCCCTCTGTAGAACAGTGCCCTTGAGGCAGCGGACGTGCATGAACTGGTGACAGCAGCGCGTTTCTATAGCCCGAAGGTGCTCAGGGATCTGGGACTCGGCGTTGACGTCGTCAAAGTCATCGGTGCAGATATGGCAGGTCTTGGTCTTGCCTGCAGCGTACGAGGAGTTGACCACCCAACTGAGAGCAAAACCTTCGGCAACTTGCTTCTTGATAAGGGCATTGTGATGGCAAATAGCCCGGTTGCGTCCGAGGGCGTTCATAAGTGTAGCTTGTCGTATGCCGGCGCGGGAGGCCTCAAGCCGGCTCGCGACTTCCCTAAACGCTCCGCAACTAAAAAATAGAAGCCTTCCCATTGCTTCCGAGGGTGGTTGCTGGCAGTCGAGAGTGTATCTCCGGTCATTCGTAGTGTCGAGATAAGGGCACAGAGCCGTGAGGAAGTGATTACGCATGAGGAGGTCAAGGAAGTCGGCAGTGATGCCAGGATCGAAACAGGGGAAGGCGATGAGTTGGGTAGCTGTAGACTGTCCCAACCGGACTGTTCTGTGATAAACTGAATCCTTGAATCTTGACCCAATGCCACCGGCCTGGATGGTTGGGCCAAGTCGATCGAGCTGGTACACAGCTGTAGTAATCTGGGACACTAGATGTGCGTATCTCTGGGGGCCGTCCTCGTGCATGTTCAACCAGAGCTGGTTTGGAATGTCGGCGAAGTGACGGTCGGCCCACAGAGAAGGGTCATAGTCGGTGTGGGCAAAGTAGAACCATTGTTGGGCGGCCCTGATTCTCACCTGGGCAGCATCCTGGTTGCGGGCTGCACGCGAGACGTTGTGCGCCCAAGGACGAGCTGAGCAGACACAGTCCGTAAAACACGGGTATCTCAGCGGGCCCTCGGCATACCGGGCACGGTCTCGTATAATGTGATCACTTTCCAGCGTGCAGTAAAGACCGCGCTGGTACACATCCCAGGCCGACTCCTCAAGACCCAGGCCGCTGATCTGCATCCGGTAGAAAGAAGTCATTAGGGTAATGATCTCGTAAGCGTATGCGTCAGCAATGTTGGCGAGGATGTCTGCCGTCATGTTGGGACTCGGGTTTTTGTAAGTGTGAGCAGGTTGAGCAGACAAGATGCAAGGGTCATCTTGGGTGCACTCTGGGCATGCGATATCGTACAGCTCGGTGCGAATCTCCAGAGGGTACTGTAGACAAGCTGTGGCATTGGTCATGGCGCATCGGATCCAGCGTTCGTCCTTGTGGTGCACGTAGCGGTAGCCTTGAAAGGTAGGTAGGTTTCTCTGACGTTGCTCATGACGGCCCACCGTCTCTCCATGTTGCCAATGCGTCCAGAAATTCGGGTAGGTATTGGTAAGTGCCCGTTGTGAAGGGACTGGGGGATCTTGTCCCTGCACCGGACAGTAGAACCAGCGAATGACTTTGATACACATGATTTGCGAGGTTGATGAAAGAAGCCTTGACTTTGCTGATCGATAGGTAGCTGAGTACGGAATGAATGACTGAATTGTTGCTTTGCTGGCTTTGTTAGTGAACATGAATGTTCTCTATGTCGACTCTATATATGCACGTTGATGGTTAAGAACAAGCCTAGTCCACCCCAAGCAGCTGACTCGATCGACCATGAAAGTGAGCCATTGTTGGAAAGACTTGATGGAATTCATTGATATGATGGTCTGGCTCCTTTTAGGTTTAAAATAGCAGCCCTCGTGGATGGGAACACGGACATGGTGGAGGATGCCCAAGGTGTTGGGTTGAATAATGCGACGACACAAATATGAAAGTCGAGACTAGTACCCCACAGTTCTCTTTCCTGATGTAGAAGTCGAGAACCAATTTCAACAAAGAATCAGATATTGAAAGAGCCAAAGACGGGCGTGAAAGGTGTACCACTTGGTAGTTGGAGCTCAACCCTCGAGGTGTGGTTGCTTTGACGACTTGGGAAGTGGCTCTTCTTGGTGGTAATGGCTTAATCACTTGATCAATGAGTCAGAAACAACCGAGAGCCCGGACGCAATATTGATGGATGGAGTCAAATTCCATAAAGCTCCTTTGTAGATGTTGGGATAAAGAAGGAGCGCCGTGACCAGGGGAGGTGTGGTTGAAGCATGTTGGACTGAGTGACGCTAGTCCGAAAGCGGAATTTCCGTGATGGCCTCGGAGGAGTGCCGACCGAGAGGCCATGACGAACGATTACTTCGACAGCGTGAAATGTCGTAGTCGACAAATCTCCATCTTCTCAATTGCGAAGTCGGCGGGGAATGCCTCGGTAATATCTCTCCCAGACCTCGTCGCCACATCGAAATCTTTAAATCTGCCTCTAATTACCAATCGGCGACTCGAGACACGGCGCCGACCTCCGAGGCGGAACCATCGGCTGATACTTCCGAAGCCGCGCTGCCTTTCTTGTCGGGATATTTCACCCGTCAACCTTATCACCAAAGTCAAGATCTGTGAGGATTTCTACACGAGATACCCCCGTTCAATTTCATCCAAAATGTTCGCCCTCAGACGCACAATGGCCAGTCTGGCACCCCAGGCATCGTCGAGCCTGAAGCAGGCTGGCAAGGTTGTGTGCATTGGCCGCAACTTTGCGTATGTTTGACCTTGACCTCCTTGAGACTTGCGCTGACGATGGACACTCAGGGAGCACATTACTGAGCTCAACAACACCAAGCCCAAGCAGCCCTTCTTCTTCCTCAAGCCCTCTTCCTCCATTGTCCTCCCCGGTGAGGGTTCGGTCCTGCGGCCGAATGGCATTGACATGCACTATGAGGTTGAGCTGGCTCTCATCATTGGCAAGGTGATTCGGGACCTCCAGGCCTCAGACACCCAGGGTGCTCTGGATGCCATCAAGGGTACGTGGTTTTCGATTGAGTGATAACCAATGGCTGACACAACGTAGCCTACGCCGTGGCCATTGACATGACGGCCCGCAACGCCCAGAACGAGGCCAAGAAGAAGGGTCTCCCCTGGGACATCGCCAAGGGCTTCGACACGTTCCTTCCCATGAGCAACATCATCCCCAAGGCATCCATCAAGAACCCCCAGGACGTCGAGCTCTTCCTCAAGGTCAACGGCGAGGTCAAGCAGCAGGGCTCGACCAACCTGATGATCTACCAGATCCCCCGCATCCTGAGCGATATCTCCAAGGTCATGACCCTGCAGCCCGGGGACATTGTCCTCACTGGAACTCCTGCGGGTGTTGGCCCTGCTGTGCCGGGAGACGTTATCCGTGCTGGTCTGAGGGTTGATGGCAAGGAGCTGGAGGAGGGCAACATTGAGATTCCTGTGGAGCAGTCGCCCAGCTCTTACACCTTTGCTGAGACTTAGACAGAGGAATATGAAGGACTGGTTGATGAGATGTATGAGAAAATATGACACCAAAATGGAGAATATAATGAGGCAGACATTCTCTCTGCAACTACTACCACCACCACCAGAACATCAACACCCGCCATACCCGTGCACCTTTTAATTCGCCCTCTTGTCCTTGACACTCTTGAACACTTTCAAATTACTCCAGATTGGGGTCCTTGATGCTCCCGGGCTTGGGCGCCCAGTCAGCTAAAGTACCACACTTGCCACAGGTCCTCTTGTCGTTGTCAGCCTTGAAGTCCTGAACAGCAGCCTTGATCTGCGTGCCCAGGTCAGTGCAGTGGAACGCAGCCTCGTGGACGACCTCGCCGCACGAGGCGCAGTACCAGCGCATGCGGTCGAGCGAGTCCTTTGGCCGGCGCTGCTCGAGGACGACGCCGACCGTGTTGGCGAAGCGGACGGGGTTGTGGGGTGTGTTGCCGGGGAGGAGGAACATGTCGCCCTCGCGGATGATGATGTCGCGGAACTTGCCCTCGTCGACGACCTTGAGCATCATGGCGCCCTTGTACTGGTAGAACCACTCGGGCGTCTGGTTGATGTGGTAGTCGGTCCTGGCGTTGGGGCCGCCGACGATCTTGGGTGGTTGAGTCAGTGGGGGGGTGCTGAGTCCTTTTTTCGGATGGTCAGTTTGTATTTACCATGACGCTAAAGTCTTCATTGTAGACGCAGTAGTTGTTGATGGGCGGCTGCAGAAGATGAGAGTTTTCCTCAAGCCTTGTAATTTGAATCGAGTTGGTGAGTAAAGTGTCTGTTGGTGGACGAGTTGACTGGAGTTGACTCACCACTTGGGCAAGTTGATAGGCGCCGAAAGCATCTCTCACTATAATATCACGGATACAATCCCAAAAGTCGACCAATGTGGGTTGTTTGAGGGGTCTCAGGTGTTGTCAACTTGTTAATGCACAAGTCAAAGTTGCGGATGTCACGGAGGAGATCCAAGTTGGCTGCTTAGAAGTAGGTAGGTAGCTAACAAATCATGATGCCTTAATAATACCTCAGATTCAGCCTCCAAAACTTACTGCTCATGCCTCCCGTCCTATCTCCATGACTCCGAGTTCGATTTCCACTTTCACAGGGACCCATCCCCCATCTTGATCAACCTGGTCACGGGCCTTGGGTTCCATTTGCTCTCCCCCGCAGTGGGCGCTTCAGCGATAATCGCTTCCTACAGGGGTCATGATCAGGCCGCTCTAGAACGGGTACTTGATGCTTGGTGTGGAATGGGTGGTGTCTCAAGTACCTCTATCGCACCATCCAAGTCCGGCAGATCCCGTGCATCCACACAGCTCGGCCACGAGGAGATGAGCTCTCCCTGTCGTGAACCTCTACACCACCTCGAGCTTGCGCACGTTTGAGCTCGTTTCAAGCGTCAGGTTGGTTGGATATTTAATCGTCAGGCGCCCCAGCGATTTGCCATTGTTCCTGCTTCAACGATCCCATTGATTCCGCTCCAAGACCACGACGCCCTCACGATAACGAATACGCTCCCCACGACAACAGATACAATGGACCACGCACACATGGATCACAGCGGAATGGACCACAAGGGAATGGGCCACGGCGGCATGGACCACGGTGATATGGACCATGGTGATGGAGGCATGAAGGACATGTGCAGCATGAACGCAAGTTCCCATCTTATCCCCTGCCCATCCACCCGCTGACCTCGTCTCCAGATGCTCTTCACCTGGGACACCAAGAACCTCTGCATCGTCTTCCGACAATGGCACATCCGCTCGACCTCCTCCCTCGTCTTCTCCCTCGTCGCCGTCATCCTCCTCGCCGCCGGCTACGAAGCCCTCCGCTCCCTCTCGCGCCGCTACGAAGAAGCCCTTGACAAGCGCGTCCGCGCCACACCCAGTAAGCCTCCCTCCCTCCCTTCCTTCCTTCCTTCCCATAGACTGCATGCCACACATTCTCCCCTTTCCTGTGAGTGGGCTGGGGAGCCCAAGATATAAAATTAATCTCCTTTGTGATACTTCTTGGGTAAAAGTGCCAATGCTAAGTCTTCCCGTGAGGTGATGAACCTGTTACTGAGTCGACTCCCATCCTATCAGGGCAAAACCAGGGGCAGGCCGACCAGCGCGCCCATCTCATCAAGGCCGTCTTGTATGCCCTGCAGAACTTTTACGCATTTATGCTCATGTAAGTTATTGCGATGAATCTCTGGTGGACGGCCACTTAATCGCTGATAGGCTCGTCTTCATGACCTATAACGGCTGGGTCATGATTTCCGTGTCGCTTGGCGCCTTTATTGGATACGTCTTCTTTGGACATAGAACATCGGCTACAAAGGACAATGCGTGCCACTAAAGAGCGGCAATGGCTACTATAATGGCGTTTCAATAGCAAGCGGTCGAAGCAGAGATCCATTACTTTGCTTGTGGCCAGGGTAACTTGAACTTGGCCTTTAGCAACTGGATACTGACAGCATTTATTCTCGAATAACAAAACCGACTTTTCCCTTTAAGAACAGGGGGTTTGAATATGGTCTAAATAATCTACTCATCTGGGCTCCTACGCCATCACCGACTCCAGGTCTATTTGTTGCCTTGGCTTGTCTGGTCTACATCTTGGCCGCCTCCCCATTCTCCTCCTTCTTTTCCTCCTTCTTCTCCTCCAAGTCGCCAAGCTCATCAGCATGCGCAATGATGGCCTCGTCGCCGTAATTATCATTGTGCTCCATCTCGGGATCCTCGGCATATGCGATCCTCGCCGCGTCCACGAGCATCCGCGCCGTCATCCCCCACACCTTGAACCTGCCCTCGCTCTCTTCTTCCTCTTGTAGCTTCGCAGCTAGGTTTTCCTGTGCGCTGCTCCGCCGCGGCTTTGATACTGTTTGGTTATTGACGGGCACGTAAAAGTTGTGTACCCGCCAGGGAAAGTCCTTCCATGAGTGCCAGTAGCCGTCGTACCAATGTCCCTCTGGGAGCGCCTCGCCCGGCGCAAGTGGTAGATCACGCTGCTTGAGAAAGTTGTAAAAGGGTGCGCTAAAGACGGCGGCGACTTCGCGTGCATCCAACCTGGGTATCATGGTCTCCTCCACCGTAGGCGCGGGCTCATCGGGTGTGCGTTGGTCTGCGTGGAGGAATGCGACGCATGGCCGCACGACGAGGTGAGTCCTGGCGAGAGAGGGAGGAAGACAGCAGAGATGTTCGATGCGGAAAGGCTTGGGGAGTTTGTTATCATCCATGGGAAGTCCAATCTCCTCCCACGCCTCCCTGCGCGCGATCTGAACTACAGAGTTTTCATGTCAACTCAAAGTTCCACAGCTGAGATTCAGAGGCAACTTACATGGGGTCTCTTCAGTATCATCCGCCTTGCCTCCAGGGAACGCAGCATGGCCCGAGAAGCTCCTCAGACTGGCCGCACGCATGGTAATTACGACACGGAGGTCGCCCCGACGGTCTGCGTAGAGAAGAATCAGGACTGCCGCGCGCCTTCGGGCGGGGAGACGATCCCATAGTGGAAAGGCCGGGGGCTTGTATGCGCGGAAACGGGCGAGTGCCGCCTTGAAGTAGCAGGTTAGCATTGTAACAAGAAATGTTGACACACGTATCGAACAAGATGAGTACAAAATCGAGGGATGGAACAAACTCACCGTAGACATTGCGTTCAGAGGCGACATGGTTAGAGCATCATAGTATAGCGACGCCTCTCCGTGGTTGATCAGCACCTCCTCCCTCGCAGCCTCACGAATGCCTTCCTGTAGCGCCTCAACTACGTCAGCGTCGGTGACGCAGTGGCTGTCAGAAGTGTCTGTTGATTCCGGGATCTGGTCGATGGCGGCGGGGGCTGCGTCGTGGATCATGATGTCTTGGCGTGGGCGTTTGCTTCTATAGCCCCGAGTCTCTCTCTCTATACCTATACCTATCTCACTCTCTCCCCGGCGGCGCTTCACTCTGTAGTTGCAGGATGGATGGATGGAGGAAGCCGCGGTCTCTATCGGGGAACGTCTCCGGCTCCGGCTTGTGACAGATCTGCGGGGGCGGGGCTCGGTAGGAGAGCAGGCCAGCCGGCTGGGACCGAATCGGCGATTTGATTTATACCGAGATCCATTTTCATTGACTGACATTCGAGTTGAGCTGAGGGAGCTACAGCATTTCTGGGTCCTCAAGTACGTACTGCGCATGGTAGAAACTATCATGTCACCGTCTGTTGATCGGTTTATCCTCCTGTCAGCAAACACATTCAGCTCTGAACCACCACCAGAACATCTCATTACATGGAACCAATCCCTATATGTGGATAGATACTCGTGTGTACTGTATAGAGGTATGTGTGCTACCTGGCATAAGATGGCAAAATTTTTGGGGGGAATCTCTCTCAAAGTGACACCCGCGCCGCGCTGAAATGCAACCAACCATATGCTTTGAAATTATCCTCCAACCGTCCGTTCATCATTCACTGTCCAATCTCCTCCTCCGGGATCATCCTGATCTGACGCCTCAGCTGAGTTCTTCTCCTCTTACCCCGTGCCACCTGGATCATCTTGGCCCCGCCCCGCGCGCTCGTAAACAGATCCCTGACCTGCGATCCCGTCTTCACAAAGAGCCCGCTTTGCTCTGGACGCTCGAGCTGTCGTGGGAGGGAGCGAGGTATCACCATCTCTGTCGAGGTACGCTCCTCACTCCTGCGTGCAAAAAAGTCCTTGATGACCTCCCTGACACTGCCATCATCCCCATCAATGTCCTCCTCGTCGTCAGTTTCGAAAATGCTTCGAGGCGGTGAGATGATGCTCGCGGCATCCAACGACGGAGGGATCGAGGGAGAGTATGGCCCCTTTGTGGGGTAGTTGATGGCAGTGAGGAATGTCCTGCTGGAGCTAACAGATAGAGACGAGTCCTTCTTGCGGGTGAATAGCGACTTGGCAGAAACGCTGAGGCGTCTGCTCAGCGACGACTGAGACTGCGACATCATGGAAGCACCTCCGTAGATGGACTGTCGCTTGTCGTTGTTGGCCAGCCTGGTAGCGATTCGATGATACTCGTCTGCAGTCTCAGCATCGCTAAAGTAGTTGTAAGATTGGCTTGTTTGCCAAGCCACGTCTTCGTCGAAGGGGTCGTTATGGTCGTCGTGGACATGATCGTCATGCCCATGTTCATGTTCATGGACATCATGGACATCATGGCCGTCATGGTCGTCGAGGTCGGGGACAGTCTCCAATGGCGTCGTTGCAGTGCTGAATTGTCTCGTCTTGGGAAGATGTAATGAAGCAGAGCGATGTAGTATCTTGGGCGATGCCGGCGCTGTAAAGCTTTGGACGCTCATCATGCTATCGCAGTCCGGCTCCAATGGCGGGATGCTGCTGTCAGAGGATCTTGGCTGATAGTCTTCGTGTTCCGCAGGCTCCACGTCGAATATCGGTTCGTCTAATGACAGGCTGTAGCCACTGGATGAATCGTCTGGGATCGACTTGGGTGAAAGAGCGGGAGAGAAGCTGGTTCGTGAGGGAGGTGATGTCCAGTCGATATCTCCTCCAACGTCATGACCAGTCAATTGCTGAATCTTTTGAGAGGACCGGCGTTCACGTAGAGTGCTTGCACCAGACACACTCATACGTGAGGCTCGTCGTCGTGATAGAGCCAGAGGAACTACCACGGGAGGGTGCTGGGGTAGCTCTTTGGGGTTGTTTCCAGGCCCTGTCGTCTTAGGAAAAGCGCTGAATCTCCGAGTCTGCACAGGTTTGGCCCGTGATGAGCTCCTCGATGGGATCGGCGGCGGTGGCAGCGGCCTTGTCATGTAGAGGTAGGCATTTTCGGGGGGCAGCGTCAGTTCTATGCTGCTGATGGAGCGTGGGTAGCTTTGCATGGTAACGCGGAGTATGCGATGTTTCTTCTCGCTGGAATGGTGTCTTTCGTCGTCTAAATCGCAAGATCGGAGCGCTGGGCCTCGCATAAAGGATATATTCGACTTGCTTGCAACCCTCAATATGCGCCACCGCAGAGCACAATAGCTGGGCTGTTGATTCAGGCCCACGCAAGGGCGCGATCTCCTTTGTTCCCCCGTGGCCAAGTAAACGTCGTGTTCAACTCCGCGACAAAGAACTATGCTTTCATTGACCGGCTTCTAGGGTTGATCTTGTCGGTGTTGTTGGATGTTGTTGTGGATGGATATTGGTATTGTCGTACGGGAACCGTGAGTCAAAGGTTGCGAGAGCGATAGAGGGCGAAAACCTCGCAGCGAATGCCCTTGAGTCACGAACTCGGCCTTTAAGAGTTTGCCCAAGCATTGTGAGTTTGAGCCGTCATAGTCCGTCGGTGGCTACCAAGCCCACGGAACCTGGATATTCGTTCATCTCCCCCGGAGTCACCTGGGACCAAGCGGGTTGTGGCGGGAGGCTTGAGTCTAGGCTCGGCGAGACGAGCGACACATCCTCCAAGACAATGGACAGCATTCCAGTCCACCACGCCTGGGTGGGAGGGCTGCGCGAGCGACCCCCGGCAGAGAATGACAGGCATAGATTGAATAGTCGTCGAGTCCCGGGGTCAGCGATATTTCCCCTTCGCAGAGACGTGCGCAGACATCTGACAGCCGTGACACGTCTGTGCCCTCTCACTGACAGACAAACAAACATGAAGCAATCGTCGTTGGGAAACCCTGCGGCCACTGACGGCAAGCTGTCGACGGGCGAGCATTGGCTGCCGAGAGCCCCAACCACGCCATGTCGTGCCTTGTGGGCTCTAGTCCTTCTAGTGTCTACCGCAATTGTACGAGTCTTCCTAAAGCATCGACTCGCCTGGTATAGTTCCGGTTCGCCCGACTCAGTTGACATGCCTTGGCTCTGCGGTTGACCGACATTTTGTTCCGGGAAAGGCAAGGCTGCCCAGAGACGCGGGACGACCCATCCGACTGGCGACATGCCCATCTCGAGACCAGGGCGACAATTGCACCAGAAACCTTCCCAGAGACCCGGAATGCCCTCGTGGCAACCCAAGCCCTTGCCGCCCTGAGCTGTGAGCCGTGGCCCTGACCCTGGCCCTGACCATCGCGGGGCCGCTTCAGGAATGCTCATCTCGACGTGGGGAGCAGCATGGGTAAAAAGAAGATTTGTTCGGCTTCGGCCAAACCTTGGCCCAAGATCAGTCTCATTAGATATCCCAATCTATACAACACACACGTATTTGCACCAGGCGCCCGGATAGACCGCCGTTTAGTTGCCGTAGTTCCTTTACCGTGCCTGATAATGACGCCATTAATCCTCCTCATCGTCCTTGCCCTGATAATCTCCAAGAAGAATGTCGTCGATCCCGAGGCCGGTGGAGGAATTCCTGATCCACTCCGTCTCGACGCGGAAAAAGATCCACACCCATCGTCGGAACACCTCGAGAAACTCGATGAGGAATATCCCTCCCTCCAGGTCGCTGAACTTGTCCAGGCGGCTATTGAGTTTTATCGACCATGTACACCGCAGCATCAAATCCATGCCGATCACAAAGTAGTAGAGGTTGGGCACCCTGAAGACCAACCTGTCTCGCAGCCCAAAGGGGTGATGTGGTGATTCGCGTTCTCGCTTTGACGCGAAGAGGGTCATGTCCCAATCCTTGGTCACGTCCCAGTAGAAGGAGTAGAGTGAGTTGATCAGCACAGCAACGATCCATGCCTTGTGGAGGGCGGCCTTGGACTCTGGGTCATCAACGGACCTCTGCCAGGCGCTGGTCATCAACACAGGAAATGCCGATGAGTACTTGAGGGCGTTGGCCAGATGCTGACCGCCCCAGCCCGTTGACTCCTTGTATGGTGCCCTTCGGACACGATAGTACTCAATCAAGCACTGACGGAATCGAATCAAACTCGGCAACCCCATGATGAGCGGCACAATCACCGTTCCTCCGCAGTTGCGGTCGGGTCTCTTAGTTGACGAACCCTGTGCTGAGAAGAACATGCACAACGTAACGAACAGGTCCCCAAAGACCTTGGCGTACGATGTCAGAACATCGGCGAGCAAGATGTCGCCGAACTTGCCGTCCTGGGCTTCGGCTAGCCCACCAATGCTAACGCGCCGCAGGGTAGCCAAGAACCTCCTTCTCCCGCCGCTAGGGAGGTTCCTGAGCGGAACAACGAACAGCGCAACCAGGGCAAAGAGGTAGGACAGCGGCATCCAGCCGTAGGCAATGACGCGCTCCGGAATGCCCCACGTACACAGCCAGAACAGAGTTATCGACAGGCTGAATAATGCGGACAGAGCTATGGCGAGGCGATAGGTCGAGCCATGATGCGGAATGTGTTGCGGCGATGATCGGCCGGGATATCGAATGAGCTGCGGAACGTCGACATTGAAGAGATAGAGGCAGTGGAGGTTCAGGCCCCATCCCCAGACGGCTGCGACAAGTCAGAGTCAGTCCCTACCGCCAACGAGGCCACAGTGATGCTTACCCAAAGTTGCGATGAAGCCGACACGGTATGGCAGAGGGAAAGCCAAGCTGAAGGAGTCAAGCTCCGGATCAACAGCGGGATCGCCATCCATTGAAGCGAACCGCCATCGGGCAAAGGATACACGACAGAGAAGGAGTACGGAGCACTCGACGAAGAGCCTGCGAAGGGAAATTTAAAGGAGTGACTGAGCAGCAATAAAGTTCATGAGGTCGATTGCGACAATCCAACCTGTCCTCAAGGTGAGATTGCAAGGGCGGGTCCTCGGGATTTTTTTTCAGGGGTATGGACGGGTATGGACCGCGGAGGCATGAAGCTGCCACTATACGCGGCAGCAACGACGTCAGCGGGCTCGGCTCAGCCACACTCTGTCAGCCAGCCACAGCCACACCTAGACGGTGCGCCACAACCCCACGCTCACTAACAAGCTCCACCCCCATGCCCACGTTGCTTTAGCTTTGCCCCTTCCTGGCGATCATGGCGGCCAGGGTGAAGCGAACAACACGCACAGAACGAAACAGTCCAGGTGGGGAGGGTCTCGATCAGGCTCGAAGTCGAGTTGTTCGGCTTCACAGAGCTCGCCCGCAGACTCGCTCATCCGGTCTAAAACCTGGACGCTGATCTACGGCGCTAATCTGCGAGTTGCAGCCGCACGCCTCTCGTCACGCCGTCACGCCGTTGAAACAAGCCTGCATATCTCTATCAGCCCTAGCAGCCCACAGCGCTGCACGGCGACTTAACCAGAGACGAGAGACCCTAGTCCGGCCACAAGGCACACTTCACCGCAGATCTAGGGGTTAAATCCGTGCCGATGCTATTCGCTAGCCCGGGTTCTTGGAACTGCGAGGAGTCGCGGAAAGGCAGCCCCCCTTGCCCCGGCAGACCGGGTCTCCACCGAGGTTAGCGGGAGAGAGACGTTGTCCCTTCTCCCTTTGCCGCCTGCCTGGTCTGACTGTTACGTTACGTTATGGACTTGTTCTTTCTAGGGGATAGACTGCTTGAGATGGTTCTGAAATGGTGAGAGGAAACCGTGCCAAGATGGCCAAGATGGATCCTACTTTGGAAGCGGCAGGAGTCGAAAGGATGCTGCTGGTACAGAGCCGTTTATGCATCCCAGATCCCACCTGACCTGGGGGATCGAAGCTGTCCTTGTCCCACTCACGCTCTCGCTGAAATGCCCTCACAAGGCTGAGGAAACAGGACGTGGCATTGGACCATTGGGGACGATGGGCCTATGACCGAACGCCACTGTCACTTCCCAGCGGTATGACACAATGGCTTGCAATCCTCTGCTCGGGGTCCCAGGAGTAGAGCTGATTTCTCCAGTCTCTCTGCACTCCTGATGCCTGCCGAGCAGCCCGACAGCTCCCACCAGGGCGGGTGGCTCAAGTACCGACCCTGGTGGGTGCAATCATTCACACAGAGTCCAAAATTTGGCGGCACAATCGGCAGCCGACCCAAAAGCCCCCCATATAACCAACACGCTGACGATTTCAACACTGCGGTTCTTCATGACATTGTGCTGCTCACTGTTCGGGTTTCCAGACCTAGAAACCTCTGGCGTTCAAGATGAGCCCCCCACAGCCGCCAGGTTTCGCCGCCGAGTTTATTGTGGAAGATCCAGCCAGACCCGTCCCCCAGAGGCCCGTCCGGAGGCGGGGTCTGGAGACTCAAAGAAAATGGATCAGAAACTGGATGAAGAGGCTGCCTCAGGGAGACGAGGACTGGGACAACAACTCGCCGTCGACGCCAGACGATATCCAGCGCCTGCGTGACCGCCTGACACTGTCCCACATCCAGTCCCGCAACGAGATGGACTGGGCGACTCTCCTCGACACCTACGCAGCTGCCGCCAAAGACTTTGAGGGCCGAGAACTTCAGCTTCACAGCATGGTCATGGTTGCCGCCTGTCACGTGGCGTACAACAACGGCCTGCCCAGGGACGACATGCTCCAGGCCATGGCCAAGTGCATCAGCGGCGGCAGTGACACGCTGAGGTCGAAGCGATTCGCGCTGCCCAAGTGCATACTGATCGGGGACGAACTCGCCAGCGTGCTCGGCGTGCGAGCTTACGAGCTTCCATTAAGAGGTACCCTATCTACAAGACTCGCCCATTTTTAATCCGTCGTTACGAGATCCTCATGCCGTCCAGTCAACTCATACTTTACTTTCGGCCAGCACTTTACCAGCGAGTGCTTTCCACTCCTGCGCGAGGAGTCTGCCGTTGCCCACCGTCCATCCACACCACTCCCCTCGGAGGCGCTCCGAATCCCAAGTCTCGTCTTTGATCTCTGCAACGGAAAAGTCAGGTACGTGACAGCTCCCGCAACCAACGCCTCGATGCCGGGCGTGCTGCTTACGCGGTACGCAGCCGTAAGCAGGTTGAGAAAAGTCTGACCACAAGCACTTCGAGGTCGACCGCGGGCGGAAGCGGAAGCGGTACAGCGTCGGACGCGAATACAGACCATGACATGATACACATCATGAAGTGAACAAGGTTGCCGGGCTGTCACAGGCACGATATCGGTTCCAGGTGGAGGGGGATGTAGAGGAATCGGAGATTCCCTACAATGGCTCTAAGGCCAGTCTCGTGGACATGGAGGGCGAAGGCTGGGTCCCACGTCTCCTTCTGCGAAGACTTTTTGTCGCCGGATATGAGCTCGACGTCGTACTTTGTGTTTCCGAGGGCCACGACTATTGCCGTGTAGCCCTTGAGCAGTGAAGAGGTGTTGTCCTTTTCGAGGCGAAAGGCCTGGGGGCTGATTTCAGGCCTTCGGAGATCCTTGACGGCCATGCCAAAGGTCATGGCCCAGGACTCGAGGTCAGAAGCCTGCCAAGGATTAACGCAAGCTCAGCATATTAGTCGACAAGAGGGGACAAAAAATATACCACATTCTGTAGCAGAGCCTCGCACAATTTTCCACACGACTCTGGCAGGCCATAGCTCATGAGACCCTTCCTCTTCTCCACAGGGAACAGAGTGAGAACTTCAGTAGTGGCATCCTGCTGCAGGGCTTGCAAGTGAGGTTGTAGAGGCAGAAGCCTGTAGGAGGGAGTTGTCATCCTTGCAGGCTCTCATCGCGTTTCTGCCGCCCAGAGTAGTAGGGACGGAGACGAGAGAAGCCTCTGGCGCACCTGGCGGACGGAGAACCAACAAAGTACATTTGTCTAGCACTGAAACCTGACGATTTTGCAGGGATGCCTCAGGCTTCACGGCAGATGGTCCCGCGGATCCGCGGGGAAATGCCGTGGTGATTTGATCGCTGGCGCATCCCATCCGATCGCAAATCCTTGTTCAACTAAACTGCTGAGAAAAGAGACAACTTGCAGGTCATTAAACTAGACTAGCTTGAGAGTACACTCTTCTTGGCAGGGTTTTAGGGGCGTTAGTCGATGTCATCTCTTGACATTCTTGAGAGGATCAGCTCTGCTGGCTGAATTGCTCGAGTCATGAACAAATGACATTAAAACTGAGGATGTAAAGTTGATTCCTTATTTGAGTGACCTCGCGAGAACTCCACAAGCCACCCTGGGGTTGCCACGTTTTAGACCTGCAACTCTTGGTAAAGGGCTGATTCCGGACTATGTACATACAATTGCGGAAAGCTGCCGCTGGTAAGAAACATATCCGACTTCTCAACCTCCATGTAGACAAGTGTCTCCCAAACGGGCATGATCGACAAGAGAAGATTGACCTTTTCATCGCTATCGGTGGACTAACTTTAATGTCAACTACCTACCTATCCTATACTCAGAATGTCACTTGTCTAGAAGTAATTTGACGTTGGGTTACATGTTGTGAGGGTCTTTGTATCCGCCCTTCTCACCTATAGGATCAATTGAATGCCTCATGATTGCCTAGGTGGGCAGTTGACTCCGGAGGTGTCGAACTGACAGTTGTTTCGGGTAGCGTTGACTTGTGATCAACCAGGCTCCTTCGAAATGTCATCGGGCAATTTGGCTCGATTCGGGCATTACACTTGCCAGCCGACAAAGCCAGGTTGTGAATCAGTTCCACATCATCCAGTTGGTAAAGATGGAGCCATGAATCATGACCAAGATATCTCCTGCGTTTATACCCACGCCAAGGTCGACGAGCACATGTTTCTCTGGCCCTGTCTCATCGGGTCCACAGCTCGACCAAGACGTTAATTGGCGGGGCCAAACACATTTAAAAGGCGTGGGTTCAGTGAGATCGAGTCGAGTTCTGGTCAAGTTGATTGGGTTGGGCGTCAAGACGCATGTGCCCACTTGAAAGATGTCGGTGAAGCAAGCCAGACGGACAAGCACCGCGAGCAGCAAAAGGCACACCATATCTGCTTACTTGCATCTTCAGCAGAGAAACGCGAGGAGAAGTGTGCATGACGCAGGCCCACATGGCTTCAGCGATCTTCAATAGATATCATCTTATCTGTATCGGATTGGACGCCCGGCTAGGCAGGAGGCCATCTACAACCACCATACCAATACAGGGAACCTTGTTGCGATGGGGAGAAAGAACGAGGAGTCATTTCGAGTCCCACAGTGTCTCGGCAAATGCTCAGCCAGCCACGTTCAACGCTCAAAGACTCATCCCTACATGTAATATCTCTCAGGTACCACAGGAAAGGGCTGTGCTGCCCGATCAGCCCCTCGAGGCACTATCATTCAGATCAGGCTCTCCAGCTTCTCGTACGAGACCGTTTTCGGCATGCGGTCATCGTACGAGGTGTAACGGTTTATACAGTTTCACTCTGGTTGAGTTATCTGGGATACAAGTGCAGGGTGAGTAGCCACGAGTTGGGGGCTGAGGGCAGCGGAATGCTGACTGGTATTATCATGAGAAACATATATTGTGTCCTTGGTGGTCCAGAGGATGGTAATCCGTAGTAAACCAATACTTGCTGCATACTACAGGTCACCCGCCAACGCCAACCAAGCGTCTCCTCGGACGTTGGCGCAGCTGTGTCGTCCAATGCGGATCGTGCAAATGTCTTGGCAAACGGACGGACTCAATCAATTCTGATTACCTGTGCTTCCACAGTGTATGAGCTGGTGCACACAACTATAGCAAACATGGGCCATGTTTTCTGCGATGTCTGCAATAGGCTGCCGTCTCTGGGGCTTGACTGACTGAATACTGCACCCGGGCTTCTCTACGAGCCTCCCTGAAGCAACGCGGGTTTGTCTTGTGTAATTAGAAGGAAGCAATTCAGCAAACTTGAATATGACTGAGATAATGACTTCCTCGAGGAACAGTATTGAGTGGCTGAGTATCGACACAGCCGGTATGACCACAGCTACAGCCTTCGGACTGCGCCCCATAGAGGATTCAAAGAGATACCGGAGCAAGGAGAAAGCCCTGCCTCGTTTCTCCAGATACCAAGTCCCATCTCCTTTCGCTAATCTCTGTGAGGGCATTGGTACAGCATGTTCATGTTGTCAATCGAGAACAAGAACTCGAGGTGGTGTTGGCGCGGGCTCTAATACAGAGCTGGTCTTCCCAATCGAGAGTCTTTCGCGAATAATAGAGGCACAACTATTAGACTTACTATTCATACATCGCAACGGGTGTGATGTGTCAAGGGCTTCTAAGAAAAGGGATGAAATGGTGAAAGCATTTGGAATCTTGCATGCCCTGTGCCGCATGTCCAGGGCCGGAGACCATCATGGATTGTTTCCCACTTATAGAACAATCAGAAGAAGTTGCCATAGGATTATGACTACAGCTGCCTGGCCGTTATCTTCCTTAAGATCAAGTTCACTGCCACGTGATTCGAGAAAAGCATCCGCACTGGGAGGCTGATGGCGATCTGATCATACGAGGTACGAATAACGATTGAGAAATATAAAAAATAGGCAATTAAAAATAAACATGAAAGAACTTTGAACCTTATGTAATTCGGGTATTTTTATCCCATGTACCCGATCTAAGGAATAAATAGTATCTCTTGATGCCGGGGTTAGACGTGGCCATGTTGTTCATCAGTCTCCTTTTCTTCGACCCAGTAGTACACGAGTTTTCTCGTCTAGGTCGCTTATTAGTTGAGCGGAGTTTACGCCTGTCACATACCACACGTAGAGCAGCATTTCCCTGGTCAGGGGGAGCGCCCGGCATTCTTGTTGTGGTATGTTTCTTGTGACATGCCTCAGCCTTGTGTGATGGGTGATTGTGATCTCGAGAGTGACTCTCTGATTCTGTGAAATGTGATTCTTGGCACCGGAATGCACTCTTATCAGAATGACACACGATGCACTGGACAACTGCGATTGCAGGGTGCCACCGTGAGTAAGCGGGTTTCTAAGAATAGATCTAGAGGATCCATGGCTTTTATTGGGACTGGAGGCAGATCTCGTCTAGGTACACAACAAGAGACAACGAGATGAACCAACAAAGCAACCAGCTTTGACAAGCTAGGGTTGCACCGACCAGCGAGCGGCAAAACGGCCTGGACAAGTAGTCTGTTGTTTTTGGCTGGGTGCAGTGCAGGACACCATCAGCGAGACACCAGACTCAACACTAGAATCCTCCTCGCTTGTTGGGTCCGATGCAGGGAGGCAGGAGGGGAACTCGAGAGAATGAGAGCATGAGTGAATGCATCGCTCAATGGCTGGCGCCTCCCCCGTGGCTTGGCCTCTGGGGTCTTGGCGAGACATGCGAGCATCGCAGGCATCGCAGAATGGCACCTCGACGGGAAGGCCAACGACCCAGGAGAATTCCACCAACCCAACAAGCCCACCCGAACACCCCTGTTGGCTTACATCATTCCGGCAAGGACCTTGTCTCTGTTCTTTCTTCTGCCTATCCGTGAATGTGGTGTCTCTTAGGGGACGGGCTGTTTCTCTCCTGTCTCGGGCCATCACTTGGATCGTCTGGTGCGTCACGTTGGGCGGCAGAGACATACTGGGGGTTTCAGTATTCACGCCATCAGACGTCCCCTGGCTGAGCCGTTCAGCTGCATGTGGATGTGGATGTGCAGTTTTGACACTGCGCCTCTGTCGGATGGTTTACAGGAGGACGGAATGGATCCATCCATCTCTTCTGCTACTGGTGCATCTGCCACCGTCGTAAACACCCACCTCCGACGGCACCATTACAGCATCGTTACTCTTCTCTCAACATACTGGTCGAAGCGCACAAGCACATGAAATACAGTAAACCCCTGGCGGCAAGAGCACCAAGTGGAGAGGGCAACGTGAACTTGTCCCCGCCGAACTGACCAGCATCCAATCAAGGCTGCAAGGCCGTGGGCCGAAAGAAGCTTAACGGAGCAGATACGTAGGTGGTCTGCCCAGCCCAGCAAGACAAGTGGGATAACACGCAAGACACGCTCCGTGCGCGACGGCATTTGGCATTATCATTGCGACGGACGGCATCTGCAAGTTCCTTGGAGCTCCAGGCCATTGGACACCCGGCGCATCTGCTAGTCGAGTTTTGGGCTTGTCGCCGATCAGGACGGACGGATAACGAGCCGCCATTTGTTCACTCTCACGTTTGATATTCATGCCTTGCAAAATAACAACACCTCACGCATCCCCTTTTCATTTTTTTCTCTTCTTCTTTTCTACAGCTTCAAAATTGCAGACTCGCTCTCAGGTCTGTTCCTGCCTGTAGTGCTTACACCTTGACCGCCGAGCCCCCCCCCCCTTCGGACCGCTTCCGTCCATACCTTCCTTTTCCACCAGGACGACCCGCCTCGCCTCACAACCTAAGCGTCAGCCACAGGCGAGCGCACCTCAGCTACTACTACTCGACGGGACCAACCAACGCTCACCATCCAATTCATTCACCCATTCCTCACCAACACGCACACACACACGCACGCACGCACCCACGACAACAAAGCAAGAGCCTCGGCCGCGACCACGACGACTCGTTTTCCCCTCTCGTCTCGCGATCCCGACTTCCCCCCCTTGCTATGATCACTGGCCTTCCGCCGTAGAGCGCCAGAGCGTCATGGACGCGCCGACCGTCGACGCTGACGTTCGTCGCTCCAGCATCGAGAAGATGCCTCTCCCTCTTCCTCCGCCTTTTGATAGCTTGCCCGACGAGATCATTGAACAGTGAGTCCTAAAGAGTCCTCGTCGCCCTGCTGCGTCGATGCGCTTACTGCATCGCGCGGGTCCTAGGGAGTGATGACAGGGCAAGCATCAGTCGAGAGATCGCTACCCAAGATTTCCTATCGCCAAGTGCTAACATTCAACTCTCCCTTCAGGATCCTACGAATCGCCGACCCTAGCAGCTTCGCGTCTTTGATTCTCCTTAACCGCAAATGGAGAGCCGTCTCCCAACGAGCACATCTCTATCTTGTGCAGCTGTCACGATGTCCTTCGTATTCCGCAAGCCACTCGACTCTCCCGTCTTCGGACAATGACAACCTCCCTCAACTGCGCCGACTCTTCGCCCAAGAAGTCAAGCGGAATCTCTTCCAGGCTTTCCTGCGCCCAAACCTAACCACCGTAAAGCTCATATCGACATCTATCAGCTCTTCGTCATGTCCTGGAGGTGAAGGTATGCAGTATAGTGCCTCCCCAAAGGGCCATCACATTCTGGCGTACAATTCCGGTAGGATTTATGTGTTGGATGTACGGGGCCCGAGTCTCGAAATCAAGCGGGAACTCAAGATTCTCCGCCGCCCTGTCTCGGCCTGCATCAACGACGCAGGCACCCTCCTCGCGGTGCTATCCACCGAGATGCAGGTTGATCTCTACGACATGGAAAAGACCCCACCGCGTCGAACACAGTCTATGATTCTTGACAACACTCCCCGAGCCATTGCTCTCTCACCCTGTGGATCCGTTGTTGCCGCAGCCTATGAAGGCGGGATTGAGGTGTCCTCTCTACGGGCTGATGCTCTTGCAACTGATCGACGAGCTGTTAAGTGCGACGCCGTCGATGCTCTGACCTTCTCCTATGATGGCACTCAAATCCTTGGAACTACTATTCATTCCTCTCCGCCAAGCACCGTCATTATCACGGCGCCATATTACGACCCAGGTCCTCACATGTCCGAAGACAATCTGAGCCCACTCTGGACTACATCGATCTTGTTTCCCAACACTAGCAGAGACTGCAGCCATGCTGTTCTACTTCAGGACGGTAACGAGGAAGAGGCAAGCTGGACGTTCACATACGACCGAAGTTTTGAGACATTCCGAGCTGTTCGAATCGATGACCTAAGGAATGGCACAACATATTTCACGGGACCAGTACCAAGTACATCGTCACAGGCTAAGCTCCTCCCTTCTACCCTTCCTTCTGCGACATATCGGGGCGAACTGGTGTCGGCTGGGTTTCAAGGGAAGGATGTATGGATCTATGGTGTCCCTGAAGACCTGGATGCCGTTCCAGACAGCGCATCGTCATCGAACGACGGATCATCCCCATCCAACCTTGGCAGACAGAATAGCAGCAACTCACGACGACCTTCAACGCGGGCACAGGAAACCGAAGGCGGTAGGGTACCCCAGTGGCAGCTCCTCTGCGACAAGCTTAGGAACACGTTCGTTTCGGGTGCCAAGGTAGCTGAGTTGGCTGAGGTGAAGATGGTGAAGTGGGTTTCAGGTTTTGGCAACTCGTCATCGCAGGAACGCTTGGTCGTGACAGCTCGAGGAGTTGGCGCACCGAGATTGGTTACCGAGGAGGAAGATATGGACTTTGTTGACGGCGGCAGAGTTACTCTCATCGACTTTGATTATGGCATTCGTGATGGAACCAAGACCGAGATCACCATCGAAGTTGGCACCGACCACCCCGAGGTATTGGAAGAAGAGCAACGCGACCTTGCAACAGAGGTGGCTATCGTTCGACGAAGGACTGTGGCTCAAAGACGAGGAGGCCGTGGTGGTGGCTCTCTACTTCGAGCTGCCACATCTGCCGCACGAACTCACGCCGTTCCTCCTCTACCAAGGCCTGAGCGCACAAACAGTCGCGACAATCAAGATGATGACGACCCCTTGATCCCCCGGAGGATTGGTCAACATCCAACTATCCGAACGACTGAACCTGACAACGATGATGATGACGGAGACGGTATATCAATCGATGAGATGGAGGCACTTGACGCCCCCTATGCACATGCAAGCCCTCGCTCTCAGACAACTCTGCGTCGTGCGGCGACGGCTGCTGCTGTGGACCGAACTCTCCATCCTCGAACTGCAGACGGTCGCCCCATCGAGTATCGCCGTGCAGACGGTCGACGAGAGCATCCGCATGAGAGTGATGCTGACAATTGGGTTCCTCCTCCACCCCCATACCAAAAGGATGACCCAGGAGACTTGCCAGCCTTTTTGCGTGGGCCCTCAGTTGCTCCTCTGCCCGCCCCTATTCCTCCTATACCCCCTATGCCAAACTTGCTTGCGGCTGGGATGCATCCTTTCGGAACTCAAAACAACGGAGGTGTGGGCTCTCTTGATTCTAAGGACGGGCACCAACACCCGGCTGCTTCGCCTCAGCGACCGCCATTTCAGAGAACAGCGAGTGATTCGACTACTATGAGTAGGCCGCGAGTCGATTCTACGTATCGACCAAGATCGAGCCCATCGGCCCAGCAAGAGATGGAGGATGATCTCTACGATGCTACTCCCCCCGGTTCGCCTCGACAACCTGCGCGCCAACCAGAGACGGCGACCTCTGAGCCCGACTCGCGAATTCCTTCCGTGTCTTCGATTGCCCCGTCCTTGGATTTCAGAGCCGTGACAGCTCCTGTCGACCCTGCGGTTGTGGCCTTGCCACCCCCATCTCAACCTCAGGCCTCAGTCCCGAGGGTGAATGTGGATGCTTCGCGAGCGACCGAACATACGGCCCAGTCAGGTCAGGGTACGGCGCCTAGAGTGAGGCGGTTGTCAAACGCTCAAACTTGGCCTGGCGGCCCTGGGCCCGAGGCCGACCGACCCGCTGACCAAGTTGATGGGTTCCTTTTCCCAGGGTCCAGGCCGCAGCCCACGGATGACTCTCTTTCGGCCTTGCCACCTCTGCCCAGCTCTAGCCAGCTTGCAAGCCTAAACCACAGGGTCAGCCAAGGCACCCCAAGACGCATTTCAGGAGGCTTCCATGTGCCACGGAGGCCTGTGGGAAGCTCGGATGGTGATTACCTGTCTCATTCGCTTCCTAGCGCGCTAGCAACAGGACCTTCCAGCCTCACACAGCCCGAATTCGATCAACCACTCATTATCAGCACCCCCAGAGGTGTGACTGGTGCCTTTGACCCACCAAACCGTCAGACGTCTGGCCGACGAAGCGAGACCCCTTTGCTTGCACCGGTTCCTCGTCACCCTCGACCAGTTCACGGGTCCGGCCAGCGGCCAACGGTGGAGCGTCTAGAGACGATATATAGTATCGCCTCGTCGCAGGGAGGCAACCACGTACCCACAGCAGCACTTCCTGCGCATCAGGCTGCACCTGCTTGGCTGAATGCTCCCCCTGTGTCCGTCACAAGGACGTCTCCAACAGTGAACCGTCGACCCAGCCGTGCTGAGCGCAGCGCCGCTAAGAACATTAAGGATGCCAAGAAGCGTGGCTGGACCGGCAAGAGCAAAAAGAAGAAGAAGAAGGCCGCGGACGCCGCTAGCAGCGCCGGATGGACAGACGTCTCCACCGGGTCCGTGGACAGGGACAAGGAGAAGGACAGGAAATGCGTCGTCATGTAAGAACGCATTCAGCAAAGATTGACACCATCTAGTGGAAGAAGGGAGAGAGAGGAGGTAATAGCCATGTCTTGGCATCATGAGGAAAGACTTTTTTTCGTTTTAGGACAGCTGATCACTCGCATACTTACATACCCCCAATCGCTACATTTACATTTTTGTACTGTTAGTTTTTCTCTGTACGCAGGGCCTCGCTGGTCTTGGTTTTTTTACCACTCGTTATTTGTATGTCTGTATGTACGGATGGAAGGGTCGGCATAGCATGGACTTGTCTTTGCGTCACTTGGGACTGATTTTTGGGAGCGTCGGAGTATATAACGGCCAAAAGGAGATAGTGAGGGAGATGGATTTTTGATGTTTGAGTCTGAAGGGGTGGGCATATTCAGAGATGGATGATTCTTCACCATCTACAGCAACATATACCTCTTGTGTCTAATGTCATGCTAGTATCTCGAAATTGTAGTTTCGAAAAGATGCATGAGTTTATTCGCTTTGACATAAAAGTCCGAAGTAACAGAAAATTGTTCGCTTATCATTCAGAACGTGTCTATAGCCCTTTTTACAACAAACAAGAGGACATAAAAAAAGAGAAAAAGGAGCAGATGCTAAAACACATGGCAGACATGTCCCGGTAAAATCTTTCAGGGTATAAACGACAGACTCCCTCCCATGCTTCCGCAACGCCAGGGCCTATTTAGAGAAGCCCGGTTTCTAATGCGGTGAGATGCGTAAAAAGTAAAGAGGTTTTTGATCATGTATGTACATAACGAGGGCATCCCATCGTGCGCTGCAGGATGGGTTTAGGTTTGGGCGGGAGGTAGGTCAGATTAAAGTGAGGGGGCTTGTAGCATGTATACAACAAAAAACACTTGAGAGACAGTCTAGATTCTTGGTGTTGTCCCCGGTACATGAGGCTTCGTCCCGGGCGCGTAGGCCTTCCCCCGGCCCACGCCTCGGAGGTCGGCCTCGTCCATCAGGTCTGTGAAGGTTGTGGCGTGCGTCAGGCGGCGGGGCTTGACGACGTCGCTGGGGTCGGCAAAGACGTTGATGCTCTCGCAGCTCGGCTCGCGCTGGAGGTCTGGGCTCTCAGGGCGACGGCTGACGTGTGACGAGGCCTTCATGGCGCGGATGGGCGGTAGACGGACGGTGCCGTGGCGGACAGGCGTGTCGTCGACGGGGCTCATCTGGGCCGACTTGTGGTTGGGTGAAGGGTTGGGAGAGTCAAAGGGGTTGGGGATGGAGATGCGGATGCGAGGAGGGGCCTGGGGCACACGAGTAGGCGTGGGAGAAAAGGAGAACTGCCTCTGAGGAACGCTCGAGCTGGCACCCGAGAACTGGCTCTGGGCGCCTGAGAACTGGCTCTGTGGGACGCTAGAGCTGCCGCCAGAGACCTGCGAGTTCTGGGAGGGCGTCTTGAGGATAAAGTCTGCGCGGTACGAGTTTGGCTGGACGATGGGCTCCGAGATGAAGTTGCCAAACGAGGCCTCGCTGCTCGAGGTGCTGTTTCCGCCGCCGTAGAAGTGGCGGCCGCCCTTCTCGGAGCTGCCGCCCTCGCGCTTCTTCTGGCGGCGGAAGTAGAGGAAGACGACGACGGCGATGATGAGGAGGATGATGCAGCCGCCGACGACGCCGCCGACGATGGATGTCGTGGCGGGGCCTGAGTCCTTCTTCTGCTCCTCCGGGTCCTCCTCCTGGTTCTCGTCGCTGGCCTTGGAGGGCTCAGAGGTCGAGGTGGGCTCGGCGCTGGCAGAAGCCGTCTCGCTGGACGTGGGTGATGTTGCGCTGGGAGCACCTGAGGAGCTTCTACCGGGGTACTCTGCGCCCTCTGGAGGGCTAGATTGGTCCTTGTCGAGAACACACTTGCTGTCGCCCTCGCACGAGTAGCCAAAGGGACAGCACTTGCCCCCACACTTTTCAAGCTCGAGGTTGGTGATGATGGTCATGACAGGACCCTCGGGATACTTTGTGATATCCTGGCTGCGGAGATCACACGTAATAGGCCGGATCTCGCTGCAGTTCCTGCCCGGCGGGCAGCACATTGCCGAGGCGTCACCGGCAAGGAGTATACATGAGTAGTCCTTGGGGCAGCAGAAGAGGTCGGTCAGGTCGCTGTTGCATGAGACCCTGTCGGCGCCGCATGTGTCCTCGCGGGCAAAGATGCGGCTGGCGGGCAGAGCGGATGTTGTGGATGTGCAGAGCGCCGTGAGGAGGAGGAGGCTGAGGGGTGTAGGGAGTCGAACCCAAGGCATCTTGATGGATGTGAAGAAGCAATGGCTTGTTGGTCGTGGTTTCGGTAAAGTCGTGATGTCGGTTGAAGTCGTGGCGTAGTTGGTCGTTGTCGATAGTATTGGAACGTGTCTGGGTTGAAACTGGAGATTCGAAAGATCAAGCTGGGAGAGACATTGAGAAAAAGGAACCGTATAGTGATGAAATTTGTTCCAGTCAGACACAACCAGCGTGAGTGACAAAGAGACCAAAGAATGAGTCAAGTAGAACAAGCCGGTTGTTTGCTTTGGCTGAACAGATAGTAATCGTCAATGAAGTAGGAAATAGAACAGAATAGAGAGAGAGAGAGAGAGAGATAAGGGAAAAAGGGGAATACTGAAGGAAAGTTGAATTGCTGAACAGAGAAGAATGAGGAGAGAAAGAAGAGAGATGAACAGATGTCGGCGGAAGAACACCCCAAGACATACGACAAAGACGGAAACCGAGCCCATCGTGGTCCACGAAACAACAGGCCCCCAGTCGTCCATGGTCAAACGACCTGTCACGAGCTGGCGCGCACACTTACCGCCCATGGTCCCGAAAAAAGAGTCATGCTAGCCTATCCGTCCCAGATCTATACATGGAACCCAAGGTTTGGATCGGACCCCGATAGCGGGAGCCAGTCGGTTGGAGTCGTATGCCCCTGTCACTCGACAGGGCGCCAGAGATGGGGGGGAGTAAAACCCGTTTCCTTCTCAGAATATCCCGGGTCCAGATCTCTTGGTGATGAGACCGTGGGGTGGTTTGCAAGTTGCGAGTGTGGGATGAGGACGAGTGGTGATGGACAAGGTCGACCTGTGGTTGGCTGCGTCTCAGGAAATAGCCGCGCGGCCGCCGGGAAGGCCGCTGATTGGGCCTCTCCACAGCATGCGGACAAACCCCGAGGTTTAGCGCTTGGAGGCCAGTAGGAGGTCGCCCTGTAAAAGGCCCTGTAACGAGAGCCTATGAGATTTGAAGCTTCTCTCAGGCATGAACCGAAGCGCCCTTTCTTTCATGTAGGGCGCTTAGCAGGGGCCCTGCGAAACCCAATCGAGGCCTGGCGATGGCCTCAATCAGAAGTGGCCCGTTGGTTTCAAAAAAAGCAACCAAAAATAACCCCCTCGGGCTGGACAGGACGAGCTATTTAGGCCGTCGTCGTCCGTTTGATGGGCTGCCTCTCTTTCGGTTTCTGACCTCGGGTCGTGCAATCGAATGCGTGAATCGGCAGAGATAAGAAGGGGGGTCTTGTGAGTTGGCCACACGAGAGTGGGTGAGTCTTTTCTTTACACCTGACACGAGGCCATGATGCCAGAAGATGGTGTTGATGATGGTGCCGAAAGATGCGACATCTTGAACCCTTTCCCATGGATGTTGAAACCGACAAAGAAGATGCTGATACTGACTATCTACTGTTGCCTCTTGTCTCTTTGTCCGTCAACCGTCGCCACCGCAGAACCCTTGTCCTTCTACCTAGTCCATCTCTTGACCCTGTCATTCATCCCATCCCCTGTCTCTAAATTTTTTACCCGATCATCCATCTCGTTCTCGGTCTGGTCTGGAATCTTGGTTTCTCTCGCCAAAAGGTCCCTCCTCACTCTCTCACACCCACACATCTAGATTCCGCCTTGTGTCTGTCCGCGGAGAACACCTCGCACACCCATCGTAGGGCGTACAAGTCAATTGCTCTCCCTCTACGCACTGTCTGAATCATCCGACGAAAACCGTATTCGGCGGCCCGTGCTAGACCGACATACGTGGTGTTCTTCCTCGATTGCCATGTCACGACGCGGGAACTCACAAACTTCTGTAGCCTCGCTTCCCCGTACCTTAGATCAACGCAGGTTTTAATGCGCTGCTGTGCTGGTCCCTCTGACT